>OY365807.1:27449099-27547080 GCA_959347315.1 Bimastos eiseni
ATTGATTGACTCAGGTTCATTCTGACGTTTGGGTGTCGTCATACGAAGTAAAAGAAACGTACAACCGACTTTAGAAGTTTAGTGTTAGCACAGACCTATGCACAGCACTAACTCAACCGAACTTGTGGACAGTCCGTGATCGACTTTAGTGAAAGACAATGTTTATATTTAAACAGTTAATGGATGCACCAGATCGTCCAATCTCCGATGTTGTCCGTCACTCAGTCTCCTATAAACCTCTTATTATTGACCTCCGTAATCAATCATCCGATCACTGGATCCATTAGCCTACTGCAGCATCTAACTTACTTACGTAATCACTTAATAAAATAATGGGTGTGATAATATCATCACCTATACGACCCTAGATTAAACTGGTTCTTAAATTATCGCGTTGTCCTTGTCTCCATGCGTGGAATTCAGAAGTCCACTTTTCTTCAAGAAGCAACGGTCAGGCAACGTCTGGAAGTTCTTCGTGATGACAGATGCATCCGATGAGTGGCAGGTGGAAAACTTTTGTAACTTGTAGGTTGTCAGTATGATGGTGAATGTGCTCCAACAGAAGTAACGAGTTCCGGGAAATCGGCCGTAAAGAGGATTTAAAGACGGTCCGAGAACTGATCCTTGCTCCAGGGTCAGAAATTAAGTGGCAGGTCAATTTCTAGTCTCTTGTCACACCGGCAGTTTAATAATTGACCCACGGCCAAATCCACAATCATGCAATGTGCAACATAAAAGTTCTGAAAATAGGTTTTTCAGACAAAATCTTTCTTCCGTTATTCCTTCCTTTCATATATGTCTATGCCCACTCCCTTCCTCCGCTATGCGTCTCTTCACAGGTTCCATCAAAATCAGGATTCTTGTCATCAACGGGAAAAATACTTATTCGAAAACACCAATTCAGAACAAGCGACAGTTTAAAGCACACTGGTGAATTATAAAATGGCTAAAACAACCTCTACTCAATCCACCATTCTGTTAAAAGGCCTTGATTACACGGATGTCAGTCTTCAGCGACCTTCATGGTCCTTGGCATGACCCTTGCTTGGCTTCACTGCATCTGGCTGTATCCATCCACAGATCATAGACGCCGCTTTAATTATCCATCGACGTCAGCTATCAGAATCCGTCCACAATTAATGCTGCTTAAATCAATGTTTGTTCAATGGGCGGCATTCATTACAGAGACCAGTTCGAGATAGGCCTATAATCGAACCAAATAGAGACCAACGCAGTAATAAATTATTATTAAGCTATATAAACGAATGCTACCTTGACCTTAAAACAATTGTCCAAGACTAAGACGTTAGATTTGATAACTGACGGATACGAATGTCGTCGATGCCGTAATTATTATTATGGTCTATTTCATGAAAACATGACAAAAATGGAGTCGACATTAAGGATGCGATGTTTGTCCCTAGTTTTGATAAACCTCGTGGAACTTATTTTTCCAATACGAGTAATTAAGTTCCGTTATGTAAACTGAGACATATTGCTTAAGTTTAATGTCCTGTTGCCCTTGCATCTGCGTCAACGTATGTAGGCCCCACGCCTGCGCTTGCAATGCACGTAAGCCACCATTGATTCGATTTGAACCACATTGCACTGTTGTTCGCTTAAGTGTTTCGTCCAGACGTAAAGATGTTATTTTAGGATAGAGACCGTCGTCGTGCTGTGGCATATAGATGATGTACACTGGATGTCTCTGTCTCTCTTTCTCTATGTTTCTGTCTCTGTTTTTCTGTCTGTCTGTCTGTCTGTCAATCACATTCGTCCAACCGTCGAATGATTGCACGGTTTGCAAATCGAATGCGGCAATTACTTGTATCTAGGTGTGTCGCATCGTCCTGTATTTAGTCCGTTCGTCCGCCCGCCCGTCCGTCTATCATCCGTCCGTGCGTGCGTCTGTTGGTTCATCACCTGTGGCCAGATGATGAATGTGAGACGCTCGCATTATTGCTCTGGTCTGTTGTTGACGTTTTCCACTATAGGAGAAGGCTTCAAAGTGTGCATGCGCAATTAGATATGATCATCGCTTTCAAGCAATGTTACATCTGTTTAAGTCGAAGCGTCTTGAAGATAATTTGGTTTTCTACTGTCCCTTTTTTTATGGCAATCATGAACCTGGACAAATGGTCTAAATCTAATAATAGCTAAGTAATTATATGTACGAATGGCACGATCTGTTCTGAACATAGTTAGTGATTGTGCGATCCATCTGAGATCTTCATCGTCTTTCATTCACACATAAGACACTCGATATCCATTCCGCTAGTAAATCGCTGTTACATCGCTAGATTAAGTTGCAGGCATTAAGTAATTTAGCACTGAAATTCACCACTATTATAATAGGCCTTTAGCGAACTAACAGTTCACGTTGCAGTTAGGCCTACACGTAGGTAGGCCTAGTATACAAGCTTTTTTCTATGAACGTGAACCGTATATATTTTGTACCAACAACGACCGCAAACGTCCACTAATGAGTTCTATTAAATATATAAAAAGGTCAATTCAAAGGCAATGACGACTTTCGTAATTGAGAAGACATACCACAGGACAGTCAGGCTAGGCGCTATAGCCTACTGGAAAAGGAATTGCAATTGAGCGCAGAAACTCTGGCAACAATATATAGAGCCTGCAGCTGGGCAAACCGTTATAACCGTTATTAATATCTTCTGTCTATGAAAATTATACGACAGGTGCTTCTCGCTGCGCAGAATATTACAGGATGATTAATTAGTTTAGAAATTGCTCGACAAAATTAACTGTTGTCATCAAAGTGCAATACAATGCAATGCAACTAGTATTTATGATGCACCTTAATGAGACCAGGTCTTATTATAAGGACGCTTGACAACCATAGGCTTGACCATAGGCCAAATCATAGCACTTAGAGAAGATATGAGTTTTAAGTTTAGAGCCCACTTATTTCTCTAAATATCTTTATTAACTTATACGTTGACCTGTGTATATATTTGTATTTATATTCACACCAATGATTATATAATAGTACAGGATTATATAGTGCAATTTTTATGTCTATACGAGTCAATAATAAATTATGTCATAAACCAGAGGAAGACGGTAAAGCATGTAACAAGTTCATGTAAAACATTATGTTTGCATGTTCACATTAATGTGTTATCAATGTATAAAACTATATATATATATATATATATTGAATCTCTAGGTTTATTTGACACCTCTCGCAGAATAACTATCAGAGGTGCTCTGTGCACGGAAACCCCGGGGCAAAAGAAACGACTTTAATAAATGAGAAGCCGTAGGAGAGAAGGCAGTCATTAGTGTGTGGTGCGTATAAATTTCTAATAATTATACAGTATGAGCGAACTGATGATGCCTCCTCTGTATTCCTCTGTCAGTGTTTGTCTCCTCTTGCCATCTTCGTCCTTTTCCTGCTTATATCCTCTGCCTCGTGCAACGTAGTGAATCCTATTCCTCTTTCCACTCCTCCTCCTCCTGCTCCTCCCCTCCTGCTCCTCCCTTTCCTCCTCTCCTCCTCTCCACCACCCATGATTCGTTGGTGGGAGACAGGACACGTGGCAGCGTCTGATCGGGCGATCATCATGAGAATGGCTGAGGAGATATCCGTCTGGAGACAGGGAACGATGGGCGTCGTTCCAGCTGCTGATGCTGCAGATGCTGTCCCGGTCGGTCATCAGTTTGACAGCCAGCAATGATGGACCTGGAGCTCGATCAGCCGCATCGGGATACTTAAATCACAAGTGAACCGAGGGAACAACCGACTGTCACGCACACTTGGTCAGTGGGAGGCAAGAGGGAAAGAAGGAATGAGGAGAGGGAAAGAATGAAGAAGACTAGCCTCAACTAGAATTAAATAGCAGTGTTAGTGAGACGGTCGATCGACAGATAAACCTGACGGAGAGAGGCACAAGCAAGCAAAGAACGAGAGAGGGATAGAATGAGGAGGATGAGGTGGACGAAGTGGAGAATGTGATGGAGAAGATGAGGAAGTGGAAGAAAAATAAAGACTGTGGAAACGGGGCTAATATTTCAATACGTGACAGGCTGTTAAAGAGGATACAGACTATTCCTATATACGAGAGTACATGAACAAAAGAGGAAGGAAACCCCGTCGGTGTGTGTGCGTGTTTCAGCAGATTGGGAGAAGACCTTTTCATCAGGGACACTGACGAAGACACCTACGCTAGACACGTATACATGTAGGCTACATTTATAGGCTCACACACTCACAGTAGAGCACTAACGTAGACAATACCCACAAGGACAAACACGTGGAGCGACAATAGACTGGAAAATTCTGGAAAATGTCTATGTACACGTTTCCATCCTTCATTTTTTGATTTTCCCTTATAATTCATTCCTTCCCTCTTTTCTTACTAAAATAGTTAGCAAATATGTACGTGCATACTTATATACTGCTGTTAGGCCTATTTATTTCTATAGTTATTTCTTTAACCTAATAGCTGATTGGAACGAACTCCTAAAAGACATCCTCCAATTCGCTCATCCTCCTATCAAGCTATCCAATTCTATGCGACTCCACATGCGACTTCGCCACCACACGACACCATCATTAGGCCTACCGATTATCTAGTCCAGCGTTTCCCAATCTTTTTTGGCCGCGGAACCCTTTTGATCTTAAAAATGTCTCTCGGATCCCCGTTCAAAACTATTATTTTTCTGTGTGTAAGTACACAACAATTGAGAATGCAGATAATTATAAGTTTAGACCTAGATAAGGCTAGATTAATAACACAAAGTGACAAATATCGATGACAATGACATATGAATTCTCTTTCGGTAAAATCTTATTTTAGCGTCGTAAATTGTTATCGATTGCGAGCTATCGTAAATTATTGCCGTTGTTTGAAACATGTATTTAACAGAGAATCATGCATTAATGGAAGTTGGATTGAATAAAACGAATTACGTTTAAATGGGAGCTGGATTGATGAAAAGAGTCCTGCATTACAGAAACTTGGATTGATGATTAGATTTATGCTTAAATGCAAGCGAAAATGATGAAGGATTTCCACCGAAATGGAAGCGGGAGTTATGAAAAAGGTTCCACGTCAAGTAGAATTCTCATTTCTATCCAGCTTCCATTTACACACAATTCTTCTCTTCATTGCATCTTTTCATCATTGCAAAAGAATTACATCTTTCATCAATCCAGCTTCCAGACCCAGTTAAACAAAAATATTTTAATCAACCCAGCTCACAGTTACTACCGACACTAACGAGGCTTAACCTGACAGGCCATGGAGAATAATAATTATTTACGACGCTATTTATTGGCATGGGTAATCTACGACGTTAAAATAAGATTTTACCTCTCTTTCATACAAAGCTATACGCAAACGTTAAGCAAACAAAATTCGTTTAACTTATTTTAAATTGCTTGAAGCCTATTCGTAAAAGAGCTTATAAGGTAGGCCTAAATTGCAAGGCAAAATAGACAAAATTATGCGCCAAGTTTTAAAATGTTTAATGTGTACTAGATATGATTTTGTTTCTTCTCCTGGCAAAGTTTGCTGGTGTTTCACTAGCCTATAGAACAATTTTAAAATGGGGCCTAATGCTACAACATTATTTCACAAAATACTTTCGTTAAAAACTTAACTTCTCTCAATTTAAAACAACCTTTTATCCAGCATATCATATTTAACAACGTCATAGCCGTAGTATTATCAATCTGTTTATACAGCACATCTAATTAGTTGCATTGATATCGCCAGTTTACAAGCTAGAATATAATAGGACACTTTGTAAATTTTATAAGGTGGCCGATATAGAAATTTAAAACACAAAATTTGTTCACATAGAAAGTTTTCCGCGTTTTTTGTCTTTACCTCACGGAACCATAAGGTTCCGCGGAACACAGTTTGGGAAACGCTGATCTAGTCTATTGTCACCGTGCTATTTCCTCGGCTTGATCTAGCAGGATTTTGACCTGCACCGTAACAGAGCAGCATGTCTATTGTGGATTTGACTTCATATAGCGCCATTGTCAGCTGGTCGCCATAGTCTGGCTTTTTTAGGCAGTGAAAATTTTTCGAGGATTCATATTTCCTTAGACCCACATTTTATTAGAAACTGCAAGGATTAAGTGTGCTAACTTAGCAAGTTTCCTAAACTAGTGAAGTAGCTTCCTCTTTTCGTTTCTTCGTTCCTTTGTTTCTTACTTGTTTACTGGCTCACGTAGGTCTACCTCCTGTAATGCCATTTCTATAATGTAATCTAATTTTGAAACTGCGAGAACGCATGATAACTTGATCATTTAGTAGTGGAAGACTGGGTCAGACGCCGTCGTCTTAATCCGTTCCATGTTTTATGGATAGGATTCCTGTGGTCGTTCTTTGCGACGCGTTGCCTTCTGCGGCCAGTTTAGTGGATGGAAAGAGACAGGAGATGGGTGGATGTTTTGGACAGGGAGAGTGGAACGGAGGGAGGTGTGGAGGAATGAAGACGGAGAAGGAAGAAAGGACAGAGGGACATGAGCATATATACGGGAATGGATAGGTGAAGGAATGAGGGATGAGGACGATGAGCGAGCGAAAAGAAGGAAGGAAGGATGGAAGGAAGAACGAAGAGGCTGAGCCTGAGGCGATGACATCCGATGGGTCATCAGTCAGCGTCCGTGTCAGACGTGATGACGTCTTGTGACGCAGATGAGTCCGTCGTCGTCGTGTGAGTCAACTGAAGGAGAGAGGGAAGAGGGTTTGCCACTCATTGAACCCAACGACCTTTTCGTTCTTTGTATCTCTCCTCCTCAACAACCGCTATAGCCTTTGATGGCCAGAAGGAAACGACCTTCGATCCCGGGTGAGTAAGTAAATAAGCGAGTGGGTAAGTCAAGCATTCGACGCAGTAGGCTTACGTAGGTAGGAAAGTGTGCTAGATTAGGCCATGTATACATTATACACCCTGTAGCTTGAATTGTACGGGTTCGAGTCTCGCCAGTCTCGGACGGTTACGATATAGGACCGTAAACAAGCCCTGCGCCCTCAATATCTCAGCGCCATCAATTGAGCGTAGATCTACTTAACAAATAAAGTCATAATAATAATAATAATAATAATAATTTATTGGCTGCTGTATGCGGTATAATTATATGCTAATTGACTTATTTATAGAAAGACGCAAAAGTGCGGGGTGATAGAAATCCACCACTGCCTGCACTCTGACATTGCCAGTCCCAAACCTGGATAAAGGAGGAGGGTGACGCTTATGATATTTGTTATCACACTGTCGATAAACTGAAACTGTTGCTGCAGAGAGGTCATAGTTGACTGGTAAAACACAGACAAGAAGAGCAGAAGGATGCGAGTATTCAATCCAGTCTGACTCAGTCCTCGGTTAACTTAAAAATACTCACTTATGTATATGCATTTTTCTCTCTTCCAATTTTATCATAGTCAAATAAGCTTCTTGTGTTACCGTTGCAGCCAATTTGTCTGTTATATCTAACGATGACTTCATTTGGCAATGAACAAGTTGTGAAAATCTACGCGGTCCTACTAGCGGGACATTCGTCCTTTTAGGGTTCCCATCTAATGTTCCTATACAGGGCCTATGCTCTAATTTGCACACAATCATTATTTGCAATGTATTTGTCTTGATGCTTTACTTTCAATTTCATACCGGAGCCAATACACTGAATGATTGATTAATTGATAGTAGGCTATACCCGCTGGCCCGTTGGCTCACTACGTTCCACTTCTAAGGGCGATAGTAAAAATATATAGCAACAGTAGAATGGATCGGCGGCTAACAGGCTGCCATACAATTACAAAAATCACTAGAAAACTTTCTTTAACTTGCTATCATGTACTCCTGTTATTTCATGTGATCATTTTATGGTTTGTCAGTTTGAATTAAACATATTTAGAAAGAGTTACCATAAGTGCTCAGATGAGAAGAGGACACACTAAATGTTCATAAGATCCAACTACCATCCAGTAGCCGGCCCATAGTGCTACGACATTGTTAAGTGTTGTAGAAATAAAAGTAAAGTGAAGCTACGCAAAATGTTGCTCTTATTGTAAATGGTTTCAATTAAAAAATGTATTGAGTGAGTGCTCAGCACACATTACATTACACTAACTGTACACAGAAACAAAACAGTGACCAATTTAACAAACAGTAGTGACATCACATTCTGAGTCGTTAACGCCAGAATCGTCCGGATTTGAGGAAATTGAGGTTGGGACCGTACATGTATATACGAGGCCAACCGTATTTCCATGAGGAACTGATAACCTTCAACAGGCTGCTGAGATATGTACGAAATTTTGTGCATAACATAATGCTTAAAGTTGGGCTGCAGAAACAGAATTCCTGTGACAGATTCAACGAGCAACTTATTTCTTTCCTTGACTTTGCAGCATTGTGTGTGATGGAATGGCAAAAAGTCAGCAATGATAAAAACGGGAACGGACAGTGAAAACCCGGATAAAGGCCATATTTCTGTAAAGACTCCCGGACAGAAGTAAAAAAAGAAGACATGTCCGTGCGGGGTAACCCGTACACATGGTAACCCTATATTTAGATCTATGCCTATAGATGACGAATTAACAGACTATAATGCCATAAAAGCTATAAAAAATATACTTGAAACTATAATAGTACAACAAAGAAGATAGTGCAAGTATAATTATTACAATCTTATGCATTCCTCAAGATGAAATTCTCTGGCAGAAACATTGCAATTATTAAAAAAAGTGTTTAATAACAATAACTCGAAACAATCCAAACTTTATGCCTCTCCATTCTCCTATGGTGAAGCAAAAATGCTACTTCACGGATAAAATATCCAATCCACACATACTCCAGTTTCTTCGTTTCAGCGACTCTAGCTGTGGTCTGGGCGTTTGGGCGGATAATTATAATTGATTCTCGCTTGTGTGTAACAGAATGGCTGCCTCACTTGCAAAGTCTCAAAATTGACAGCGAGTGTAAAAGTAGACAATCCAAACATTAAGAATACAGTAATCATAATTAGTGTTGTTATATTTTGATCACAATTACAGCTAGTTAAGTAGAATTTGTTTAATCGAGTGTAAGTTTTTAACAAAATTATGCATGTTGATGTTTGATGTGATGATGTGACGTCACGTTTCGTCGACCCTCCCCTCGTCACACATCGTTACAAGTGTGTTACCCCCTTCCTCCTAGGCGCATGACGTCATTTATGGACGGCCTCTAAATTTATAGGTGCAAAATAACAACTGAGTCGACAGATTCCAATCCCTAACCATATGGCTCTTTTAGCATCAGCCTTAGGTTGTAAACTGGACGCAAAAATAGCCTCGTTACTTCATCATTACAACATCTGTATGTTGGCCTTGAGGCTACAATTAGGCTTGTCAAAAACCATTTCAAAATCTTTGAAGGAGCTCCAATAAGATGCGCGAGAGAAAAGATTTCAATATAATTATAAGCACGCTATGGAATAGAGACAATCTGATTCAAATTAACTCGAGTCACGCAATATGAACTCACCGCTCCTTTCTGTTCTTATCGAGACCTGACATTGAGAACATACATTTTTATAAGGGCGTCGTCACCTACCAAGCACAAGGGGGAAATTGGACTCCACTGCATGATGTAGCCATTCTCCCGAACGAAATCATCGTCAAAATGTTAGCCTATGTTGACGCAGTAAAGATAATTATTTATGAAAAAAGCAGATGAGATGATTTTGTTGCATCAATTCTTGACATCTGCACAAACTGAAAAAAGTCAAGTATACCCTTTGAATAGATACAGACTAAATTCTACCTGCGTCTGTTTAAACACGCGATATTAAATAAAAGCCATGATAATTCAATGAACAATTTATAATTTATATTTCTTGCAGTGTACGTTATGACAATGCATTATATGTCGCCTCTTGTATCGTCATGCTTTGGAGCAGCGAGTTGCAGTCTTCCGATGGCACGATTTGCCACATTTTCAATCATTTCCAACTGTATTTTTACTTTTATTGTGATGCGTTGGATGTCCGGTACTCGGCATCAGGACACCACCACCCGGACATTACCCCCTCCCCGGACATAACAATATTTCCATAGCGCATATACAACATACATACATACATACATGTATACATATGTACATACCTGCATACATACATGCATACATACATACATACATACATATATACCTATATGCATACATACACACATATATGCTTACATGCCTATATGCGTACATACATCATTGCATGCCTAATCAATATTCAGGCATACATACACATACATACTTTAATTATGTAATGTCCGAGGGGTAATGTCCTAGACCTCCTGTACTCACATCAGATATTTCATTTTTAACGGTCTTAGGGGCAGCCTGCGTCAGACAACAGCAAATCTACAGTTATTTTTATTACAGGGAGGGACTACAGCCTACATGCATATATATAACATATATATACATATATATATATAACAGGATCAGATCCCCATTTCGACCTTGTTTTGTCCTTTAACTAAGGGATCAGAAATCAACTGCTGCATTTCTACGACCAGAAAGATACCAGAAATCCACATTAACAAAATGTCCACAACAAGCCAACTTGATTAGTACCTGAAAAGACAACGGATTCTATTGGAGAACGCAATTTACCATAGACTTATATATCCAGTAGCCTATTTGAAGATCTTCCATGCTAGGAATTGCTGAAAATGCTTCCATTGCGATGACTTACCAACGGCTGTGTACGTGTTTCACCGTTTAGGCTAATAGCAAAGATGCAATTGAAAGTACCAGTCACGCATCTCCCTGTTGGGCGGAGCAATAAAGTTATAATATACCTGGATCAAATAATTGTATCCTTCTGGCGTTCATCTACCGACCTGAGCAGTTGTGGTAGGCCATACCTGATAGAATAATTAGTAGTAATTCGTGCTTGGACTGATCTTGATCGAGTTACTTAAATCCCAATATCTTCTGCGGAACAATGCAATAAATAACTTATGGCTTTCGTCATAAACAGCTAAGCTATTAGGTATTTTTCCGCTTCTGACAATTAAGTGGGTATCGACGGCGTGATCAATTATTAAACCTGACCGAGACTCGGTTGTTACGGGGCTTCCCATAGGCCTAAGGTACATTGTATTACCCCAGGCGAACAGAATTCCTCGTCCTTTGCAAATGGAACATCAGCTTTTAGCAATTACTTACTCAATTCTTTCATGAAATTTCAATTTTTGTTCTCTTCGGCATGGTGTTCCATAATCACCAAATTCTATGACGCTAGAATAAAATAAGACTTTATTGCACCAAGACCTTGCCAACGACCATTGGATTTGGTACTGTCCATTTCGGAGGAAAACTTCTTTCTGTGCTTGATACTTGTGCTCAGTACTATAATAGCTTATAAATTATTTAACAGCATGAGGCGAGCAATCCACGCATTATTCTGCACCGCAGGGCCTACATCTTGGCAGGATTTAGATTTTCTCTTCGCGCTGGCAAATACTTTTCGATTTTTCCAATGGTAAATTTGCGAACAAGCAGTTTAACTGACTTATCCCGTCCAAGATTCTTATGAAACGCTCAATAGCACATTACTTTTTTTTAAATATATTACACTGTGATACACACATCTGAACAAAATTATAGTGTGTGCAGTGTAGAGTATTTTTTCACTTAGATTTCTTAGTCTAAAGGCAGTGAACGTAGCAAACCATGCAGATCGGATTGAGGTAATTTAAAAATAATCTGACAGCAATTTTCTACTGGACTGGATGCTCAATTCAGGGAGTGTCCTGAGGCGCTTTTCAGTTATAGGCGATCGCATATAGCCGCTTCATTTGTGAAATTGCTCCAGAAAACAGAACTAATTTCTGTATACAGTATAACGGGAGATGATATCGCGTGTCACTGACTGCAACTATCCAAGTTGTTAGTGACTGTTTTAGTGGAAGAACATAATGCGTGTCCCTCACTGCATGTTTGTCAAACAACTGTAACTATATACTTTCTGATTTTCATCAGGGTTTAGTAAAGACTTGTGAGTGACTGCATTTAGCGGCAGATGCGTGTTACTGACTAAAGGCATATATTCAATATTCATGCATCCAACAAGAGGCACAGAAATGTTCCCTTGACAGTAGGCTATGTCTGATTTCTTCGATAAAGTATTAAATTGACAACAATGAATTTAATGCAATGACGTATAGTGATTCTTGCCTCACTTTGCCTCCTGCATGACGTGACAAATTGATAATTAGCTACCTATTTTCATTTTCTTTTACATAGGGAAGGGGTAAATGTTCGTGGGACAAATGTATACAGAATGGGGGTAAATGTCCAAGGAGTGAATGTCTGGGGTGGTGAATGCCCGGGAGGTATGAATGTCCGTTCCTCCAGCCAACCTGCTCAATCCTTCTCTATCTCTGGTGCCCTGGCATTGACTCTCAAGAGGCACTTTAGAAGTTTGCAGATTACGATAACGAAATGAGAAGCCTGGCTATTGCAGACATGATTTGGTAGGTGCATAATTTAGCTGGTCAATCTGACCTTGCTTTTATTGGCGTTGAGAAATTTTCGATAATTTTCATTGCCGCACATTACGCGACTTGCTTTCGTGCTTTGGACTATTATCTGTACTCGATAACAAAACTAGGTGCCTAGTTGCAACAGAGTTTCAAATAAATAGGACAGCCTTTTGTGTGATTATTCTCTCCTATCTGATTTATGTATAACTTCGCTGGATGATTGGTACGTTGCTACATGTATATAGGCCCATAACAAAGGCCTAATGGGTCATAACAAAGATGATTAGCGTCGCCCTCCTTCCTTCTCCAGTCCAGGGGCTGATACTCGATCGTCCATCTATAGCTTCAGTGGTAACAACAACGTTTCATTCGCTACTGCGCGAAAGTGCTCTCGAATCGCGGTTCGCCCCTCCCACGTATGTTTTTTCATTGATGAAAATTTCTGGTTAGCATCAATCCGCAACCGAGGCCTTAAACGAGGCGATCTGGGGTGTAACAAGCGGGGGGTAGGGGGCACCGGCCCCCAGTTTCAAAACTGGTGTGGCAAAACCCTCCCAGGTTTAGTGCTCAGTGCCCCCCCCCCCATGTGCCTCCTCAGATCGGTTTTTTTTAATGTTTCTCCAATGGCTTTTTAAGATGACTCTTGTTAAGATAACTTGTGCCCCCCATTTTTCCAATTTCTGGGAGGGGAACAAATTTCAAAAAGTGGCGGGGCCAAAAAAAAATTTCCGCTTCGCGCAATATTTTGCAAATTATGCCCCCCTACTTTTCAAAACCTTGTTGCGCCTCTGGAGGCGATGCATGCTCTCCTTCAAAATGAGCAGCTTCGAGGTCATTATACGGTCTGCTTATAACACGTATAGGATCTACGTGCATGTACCAGAGTACGTGCAGTGGCGGTTGAAGACAATCGTAGTTGGTCAGTTGTTATTTAACGACACTGTATCATAACGAAGATGATTATAGCGCCATCCTCCTTCTGTCTTCATCCTTGGAACTGGTGCTATCTGATTACGACCAGAGGCGGAAGTGGCATCTGTGGTTGATGGGAATGATGGAGCCAGAGTTTAACGACATAATAATGTTGGCAACAGAGGTCGTTGACGTCGACAGAAATTAGTTTGGCTTAGTATACAGCTCTCTGTGTTTGAAGTAGGCTTAGCTGTTTCAGTTTAACGACACTGCGTGATAACAAAGATCACCCTCCCCTTTATTAGACTTTGGACTGGCACAAAGTACGAATAGCCTATAGGGGCGATCGAAGTTCTATGGTTTAATTATTTCTGCTATTAAAGGTAGGCCTACGCTTATAACTAATCTACATATATAGGACTAGACTAGAACTATATTACTACGCTGCAACTGAACAAATTCATGTAGGCCTATAAATTGTTTGTTTTTACCGCGAAAATGCAATTTTAAAATGTGCAATATTATTGTTTTTGTTGTTGGGCTGTTATGCTTATTGGATTGCCAAAAAACTTTGACTGATTGATTGATTAAGAAATTATTACCTCCAATTTTTATGACTATTTCATACCTATAGGTTCAATCCAGCATTGGCCTCCATGGCATAGGTCTACCCAGCCAGACCTGCGCTCCATTGGAAGGCCGGAACCAAAATTACAGACCTGTCTACGACCGAACCAATATCCGGCCTACGTACTCGTTAAGTTCTCAGTTAAATCAGCTAAAATCTATATGCCCGTCAGTGTGCATGAAATAAAATTCCAGTTGATATTGGCCTACGTACGTGTTTAAAATAGTTTTCTAAATTTTAGTAAAATATTGAATGACCACCGGCCTGTAAACGATTTCGCTTGAATATATTAAACTAAAATGCATCTTGAGGACCCATGGGAGGGGCGATAAATGAATAACACAACACAACTGACTTGAAGTGCAGAATCTCCTGTAGGAATAGGGATCGGCATAATACCTCTCAAAGGTTTCCTCTGTCTGTCATTGCATGGGTGCCGTATAGTTACATTCGACTCCTGTAATAATCCATATCA
Source organism: Bimastos eiseni (assembly GCA_959347315.1). Lineage (NCBI taxonomy): Eukaryota > Metazoa > Annelida > Clitellata > Crassiclitellata > Lumbricidae > Bimastos > Bimastos eiseni. The sequence goes on from OY365807.1 coordinate 27,463,630, forward strand.
TCTGTTCATACTATTGTAATATCATACCACATGCATGTCAATTTCGAATTATTAAAGAAGGATTCATTTTCTATAATTATTGTAAACAGGAGAGTTCTTTCTCTCCGCCAGATGGAGGCTCACAACCGTATATTAAGATCAGTGCGTCACACAGGAACATCGATGTAAAATAATAGCAAACAAGGAGTTTCCAGTCCAAGCCTGCGGCAAAATAGAGTCCTTGGGTTGAAGCGGTAAAACTTGAGTTGTAGAACTTATGAAAGTCGGTGATCAGAGATGAATTTGAACATTCTTGCTAGGAAACTAGGACTAAGTTCTGATTCTGCTATTAGGTGAGTGGTTTATACAGTTTATAACTGTTACCAACTATATTAATTGTTGGAAGAATTGGTTTTATGGGCCTTAAGTGTAAGCGAAGATCCAACGGATAAGGCTATTGGGCCTAATGCCGACACAGCTGTTGAAAATCAGATTTTTATAAATTTATGATCAGGTCTTTTGGTGCTGGTAGTAGGGCTTACTTATAGTTTCGGGGACTCCAACTTAGCATAAATTTTTTATCTTTTGGTTTTCTGCCATTGGTCACAACAAAATACTTCCGGCGCGTGATTGACACGGAGGAGTAAGTAAGTAGAGCTGTGCCGACGCCGATTAATCGGACCGATTAAAGAGATATCGGCTGTATCGGTAAGATAATCGGCGCCGATATTAACATTTTTTTTTCATTTTATAATATTATTTTCAGTCTTTAAGAGCAAAATAACGACAGCAACATCAATGTGTCTGTGAAGGACAGCATTCCGTTCCCTTCCCATAGCCTGGGGAATTTCTACTTCAGACCATCCAGTAAGCATTGTGCTAGACTGCTAGTACGATTGGAAAGTGTGTACAGCTGTTGTGCAGAGTGAGTCACAGTGCCTGCTTAATTACCCTGGGCACAATCATGTCATTCTAGGTCAAATTGGCAGGTCGTAAAGGTGGCCTGCCAGGGAAGGGAGTGGCATTATTGGCATGTTAGAGAAGGCATACAGTTATATAGATATATCTTTTCTCTACTCGTCATGCAAGGTCGACAGTGGGCGGAGTGCCTAATCTGAATTGGCTGCCTAGGATTGGTCCCCAACTTCATGTATACATCTTCTACGGAACAAGTGTTTTGCTTGCATCACAACAATAGGCAGTAGCAGTAGGTCAATCTTTTAGAACCGTACATCTTGGGAAACACAATGAAATAATCGGCTAAAGAATGGGATATCAGCAAACGAATAATCATCAATAATCGATATCGGCAAAAGCGATATCGGTACAGCTCTATAAGTAAGCTTCGTATATGTCTAAAAACGACTATAACCCTAGCACTAACCTGAAACGGGTAGCGCTGAACACAGAAAAGACCAACAAGATACTGAAAAGGCTCAAAGATACCGAAAAGACACTGAGAAGATCCTGAAAAGGACGAAAAGATACCGAAAAGAACAAAGAAATTACTTCTGCAGCCCTGTATCGATAAACTACACTAACCCTAACCGACCGTCACTATGCTCACCCTGACCCTGACCGACCCTCATGTACGTCCTTTTCGGTATCTTTTCGGTGTTTAGTGCTACTGACCATGAACAACCCTCACAAAGCCTAAACGGACCCTAACCGATCATCACGATGCTTAACCTGACCCTAATTGACCATCATGATGCATAAATGTAAGAAATTATAGGTTTTTTTTGCTAAGGGTTGCGCAGAGGTCTACACAAATGCCACACCTAAAATATGCGCAAGTTAGAGTCCCCGAAACTATAAATAAGCCAGTAATAGTAGGCTGCTCCGATCTGCTAACCCAGGGGTTTATTGTTTAAGGGACTGATCCCACAACAGGGCACTAGCGCAAGCATACAACAGCATGATAAAACTTTTTTTTAAGAATGCTATAGACTAGAACTTTTTATATATCTTCCTTGGTTGTTTCGTTTACTCATCCGGATGTTCATCCAACAGAGTGCTGTTTGTCAAGTGCCACCTCCAAGATGACTCCTCGCGTCACTCTCATAGGAGAGCACATTTCGGCGATGAACAGATTTTTACTATCTTATTATATTGCATTTGAGAAGCATCTGCAACTTAAATGAGTTTTCACCAGATAAATTATATTTTGGCAGATGTTTTAAACTTTCTTCTTATTGTCCCAAGTATGGCTTCAGGTAACTCCTCTGAATTCAAGTGAGAGTAAGGTTGCTAGATACATGGATTGCATATGTCCTAAATTAGGACAATGCAGGGCTCATTGAATGTTTCACTCTGGACTCAGAGGGTCTCCAACATAGCCAAGAAACAAACTGTTATTGGAAAGCTGCATATTAAACCAGTTTAGACTTTTTATCATGATGTTAAAGAGTATTTAATTATGCAATCAATGTAACCTTCTGATTATGCACTGTATTTCCATGGGGAGCCAACTTTCAGCAGCAAATCTTCGTTACACGAACACAACAAGCATACAAAAAGCCAGACATATTTTAGGTTTTTAGCTTTGCCTGCTGGACAGAGGACATGAGGTCTAAAAGTAGGAAATGTCCTTTTGTCGGACGTCTGGCAACACTACATGATAGGAGGATTTCAGAAGACATAATGGCTCAAATTTTATGACTCTGTTGAACAACCATGAATTTTGTCAGAATCATGAGAAATTTATGATTCTGCAGCATTGAATAACAGACAGATGATAGAGACAATTATTTATAATTGATGTATGTTATGCAGTATATCGTCTACTTGCCAACATCATGCAGGGTAAACAAAGCTCGACGTAGAGTTCCCATTGGCTTCACACTGTGAGGACGAACTTCATTTGTCTTCCAGTGGCTTAATAGTACACTCTAACCATTTGAGTGTCAGCTCATTTTAACTCCTCTGAGTTTGTGTGTTTGGAATAGCACTTCTAAATGTAGAAACTTTTGTGTGCATCTCGTTTCAGTTAACAAACCAGTTTAAATCGGTTTTTTTTATATGGCTTTCCTGGCTTCCACAGTAAGCTTTCTATTAGACTATCATGCTTTGTTTGTAGCTTTTCTCCATCTCGTGTAAGACTTTTATGTGGTCAAACTAACAAAAAATTACAAAATTTTCCGGTTTAGTTCAAACCCTATTTTTTTGAGTTAAGAAATGCTGTATGTTTTCCAAGTTCAACAAGACTGGTTCAAGAGAAGCATTTATTCTAAGAAATTGATTGCCTGCCATTGGGTGCCATGCTGTAAATGCTCATTAAGCTGAATCACATGTGATTACATTGTAATTACAACATTGGAAATCAATATTGTATTAACTGAAAATAATCTAATAATCTCTCATTTTCCCAGCTTAGTTGTTGTTGTGATGTGATCAAATTGAGTTCTGTAATGATTCCTGTCTTAGCAGCTTGTGTGCAATGCTGTTTAGAGGCTGTTTTGGTTGTGTGACATTTCAGAAAGGCAGAAGAATTGATGCGATTGACTGAAATACGTTCTGGCTGCAGCACGCTTTCATCCCTTGGCCTCACTGGATCCTGTAAAGCTATTATGTGTCTCGAGCTGGCAGCTGTGCTCTGCGGCCACCACGTCGAAAGAGTAAGAGTTATGGCAACCTCTTGTCAAGAAGTTTATTTGTATTTCTAAGGATAGTCAAGCTCAAGCTGTGACATTTTCTTTCATTGGATTCTTTTTATACAGATTCTGGTGTTTGACTTTATTGCTTGTCAATGAAAATGATGCCAAAGCCATCATAATCGTAAACTCCAAATTGCTCGAATGTTTCTGGAAAGCCAAACTTGGAGAGCAGTTACATGACGAGCACTGCTCTGCTGTCACTCCTTGGGTGAAATAGGTGTTTGTTTTTATTTATCTGTATTTGACGCTGATGAGGAGTAGCATCTTTGTGAGATGGATGGTATACAGAAATGATTTAATCTGGCTCTGGGCAGCTGGAAATTCAAGTTGAGTTTAATTAAATTTGGTCACAAGATGTTCTGGTGCTGTTACACTACGTCTGTTTGGGGATTTTTAACCATAATGCACTGTTTTATGATAGACAACGAGATGAATTCAGCCACTGTGTAATTCGCTTTGGCAGATTTCTTTGTGTATGATTATACTGAAATGGAGACAGATTTTTCAATTTTATATGTGTTTTATATGCATTCAGCATGCAACTTTTGCTTAAATATTATGTGCCTTTTTCAAAATCTCATTTACTGTGTGCCGGGCTGTGCCCCTTTCCATAATTTAATTCTCTTCAAATGAAAATGGATGTATAACTCAATGCCAAGTCCTACTGATGAGATGATCTGCTAACAGACAACACAACAGCTGCAGGTCGTTGACAGTTTGTGTCTTGTGTTTGTGTGCAATAGTTTGTTATCTTTGATGAATTGTCATCATTCAAATAATGAGATGGCCTGCAGCTTTATATTTGGATGACCGATGTTGGGCGATTCTCACTAGGGTCACAACGAAAGGTGTGATAGACTATATAGATATTATTAATATGATGATGCCTATGAGTGGGAACCTGGAAGTGGGCTTCTATGGTTTACAACATTACAGTTTGGTTGTAATTATTTGATTAACTTATTTCTTGGACTGATGAATGAGGCATGTCTTATAATGGACAAATAGATAGATGAACACAATTTGTCTGTTGGCCAACTGTTTCATTATAATCATTAATCATAAGCATATAATTGCATACGTGACATGTCTGCTATTGTACGAAATATATAGAGCAACATTCAGCTTCTAATTTCTATTGAATAGGTGTCAAAGGATGTGAATATCCACATCCTCAGTAAAGCTGACTGCCCGGGCAACGAAATCGGTACTCAGGTGCCGGACATTCCTTAAAAATGGGCAACTTCCTACATTTCCTAAAACAATGTCCGGTTTGGTACCCAACCCTGTGGGTCAATGGGTACCCGGGCTGTGATTTCAACATTTTTTGACAGGCATAATCCTCAGTCAAAATAAATAGGTGTCAAAGGGTGAGAAACTCAGGAAGGATAGGTACTGCTAAAAGGGTCAACAAAGGACTGGATACATTGCTAATTAGATGGCCATCCCTTCTTTTCATAGGACAAGATTCTGAATCAGGATGAGTTTCCTAGTAGCGTTATATGAAATTCACCAATAGGTTGCATTATTTCATGTTGATAGTAGTTTGTAGAAGTTTATTCTTTTATTGGGGTTTTTGGATGACTGTAAAATTATATGACTTACATAGAAAATTCAATTTTTACCAGCAATTGAAGATCACAAGCAGGGCAGTAATTAGCCTGTCTTCCTCGTCTCCAAAAGTTGAAACTACTCCCTGCAGTTTCTCATTTGTGATTGTGATTTATTGTTCTTTTGACTCTTTATTTAACCTTTTGTTCAGCACCCATATCTAATGCACAGATCTCACAATGCAGTATTGAATGACTTACATATAAGGATGTTCTCACTTTTGTGTAATGATTTACATAGTTTTGAATAAACAGATTTTGTCTTTAGTATTGACTTTCTACCATGCTTTCTTGCCAACTGCTTTTGACTTGATGACGGCTTATGGTTACTGTGGCTGTTTGTGAGACTAATTGCTTTCTGTTGCATTTCCATGTGGATTATTGACAACAGAAATCAACAGCTTTACTTGTCATGTGCAGATGTGCCATGGCTTTCCGCTATTGTTTATTACAAATTGATTGATGAATTACTTAGTGGCTTTGCATGGCATTAATCAATTGCTGAGGCTTGAGTGTGTTTGTGTGCACGCAGTGAGTTGTGGTAGTGTTCCTGTTCGTTGGTTAGATTACCAGCACTTGGAGATCATAAGCATGAATTCGCTATTTGTTCAGTATGCTTTTCAATGTGCCAAGGAAACAGTGCTCCAAGACATCTTTGGCAACAAAAGATGACAATATCTTGCACGTTTAACTACCAGTGTTATTGATTATAAAGCCTTACACTTTAGTACACGCTGGTCGTTAAAGGGTTAAAATGACCTTTAGATTGTATTTCGTGCAGTCGGTGCTGTGTCTTACTGATGTATCTCCTGATGTTCCTTTTTTTACTTGCTATAAAGTGCCTCAGTATGCTTATCATTCTAGCTTTGTATTGCATTATTATATTTCTGTGTATCAGAGCACTTGTACACCAAGGATGCTCCAGCACAGCTGCCTAGGAATCACTGTACAAATGTATCTTTCGACGAGCAGAAGAGTAGACATTTCCCGAACCGTTATAGTTATCAGTGACCTTATGTCGTTGTCCACTGGTGGATTGTACCAATGAGATGGAAAAGGAGGAAAAGGTGCTCCCAGCTTTTGCCGACATGTGAGAGTGGAACCATGAACTTGCCAAGTTGAAATGCTAATCCAGGCACTTGCAAATCCATAGCCATTGTTTGTCAGTCTTCTTAATTAGCGTTGATGACAAGAAAAATGTTGTCTTTTGCTATCAATGTTAATTGAGAATGAACAACTACACTTTGTAATTGTTGTCAAATAATAACCACTCCTGTCGGCCATGTTTCATCATGCATGAAAACAAAACGAATACACAAAAATAATAGTGTTTATATTTTGTTGTATTGTTATATCTGATGCAAAAATAATAAAGTGAAAAAATAAACTTGATTTTCAAAACCAATAATCAGAATTCCAATTTTTGTTTTACATCCGTAGTTTGGACTGATATACAGAAAATGTAGTATGTATGTATCGTATATAACTATATGTACACATTGACCCTGTTGGATTGAGGATCTTTCTGCTTAAGTGCAGACCTGACTGTAGTAATGCAACAACTTAAAATCTATTTTGACCTCCCAAACTACATTGATAAATTGTTTTTGCTTGAAAGGCTACAGCTGCTCGCCTTAGTGGAACAACCAAGAAGTCTTATGCTTCTTCGATAAAGGTCCTTGAGTGTCTGCTTGACCTTCAGCCAAGAATTACGATCGGGGATTTGGCCGTTCAGTTTGGCTGCACAGAATCAAGGACGTTGGCAATGCAAGTCTTAAGCAAGTGCGTCCAACATATTCGTTACATTCAATGTCATGTTACTGTCTCTGTTTTTGATGATGCTGCTGCTTTATTTTGCCTGTCGTCTCAAATATTGTATGGCAGCATGTTTTGTTCAAAAGCACTGTAAGATGCTCTTATATGAATGGGAAATGGTTGTTCATAATTTCATTGTGTGTGCTTCCAATCCACAGCTTTATGTTCATAGCACACAGTCACTAGTGTTCTAAATTTAGTGTTGAATGCTGGATAAGTCATGTAAGGTTATTTGAATGGCAGATGGTTGGTTCTATGTGAGTTCTTGAGTGTAACTAGCCCACTATTCTGTAATTAGCTGAAAACAATAACTGCTGTAAAAAGAAATAATAATGGTAATAGCTTTATTGCTAGAGTTATAATCAGTTTTGATAATATCTGGCTGAATTTAAAATGTTGCAGGTACCAGGAGACACAGTTGGGCCATGATCGTGCTGACTTGAGCACCGTTTTCTTCAATTCAGTTGCACTTTATGCAGCATGTCGGTAAGAAAGTTTGACCAAATGTCATGCTTAAGTTGACCAATCAGTTATTCAGTCGTACAACAATTCAGTCAGCTTATTAACCCATTCAGTTTGAATGGGTTAATTAGAAAAGCTGTTACTTCAATCTATAGCAAAACATGATTGAGTTAGCTGCAGCTGGATTCATGTTTGCTTTGTTAGTGTTTACCAAGAGAAATTTTCTCAATCTTACTTATGATAATCATTTGACTTTGGAAAATAGGGAAAATGTTTTCTTGACTGACATATTGTAGTGTGCTTACTGGTCACACTTCAAATTGTTCTATGTAAAAAAATTGTAAAACAAGGTCATTGTTGCTTCATATCCATGTCTGTTGCAGTTGTAAGCCATGAGTGATCCATAAGGAACTTTTAGCCAACTGTGAGGAGAATCCTTGGTTTTAAGAATGCACTATCTTCTCGGTAGTAGAGTTTCATGTTTTTTTCATATCGCGTAATTCTGGGCCTTTTAGTAAACTGAAGGTGAAGATTGACAAGACAAAGTTGATTGCGGTATCTGGTGGAAAACGGACAGCATTTGACCGTCTGATGTTGCAGATGGAAGCGGTCGTTCAAGCCCTAACAGGTATGCATTGTGATGAAAGAACCATTTGTTGAATTGAAAAATTAACATTATTCATTGCTTATCTTTTTATTATTAATATTTATTGCTGGTTAATAGTTATTTAGTAGTTATTTCGAGAGCTGTACCAATTAATTGGCCGGCCGATTATAGAGATATCGGATATTGGCAAGATAATAGGCGCCGATATTAAAAATTATTTTTTTAATTTTATAATATTATTTTTAGTCTTTAAAAGCAAAATGACGACAGCAACATCACTGGGTCTGTGAAGGACGGCATTAAGTTCCGTTCCCATATCGTGTCGTCGAGCCAATGGCTTCTTCAGACCAGTGGTGAGACCACCCACTGTGCTAGTATAGACCGTGGGAATGTGTCAACATAGGTCTTGTGCCGAGTGCCTAATGAGTACATGCTAGCTGCAAATCGCCTGAGAGGCTGAGACTAGATGGGTGGATTTGAATAGGCCAGCCGTTCCTTGGCCGTTAATTACCTTGGGCACAGTTCGACGGCGGGCTGTGTGTCTGAATTGCCTGCCTCTGGTAGGATTAGTCCCCAACTGCATGCATACGTCTCTTAACGGAGCAAGTGTTTGCTTGTATCCCAACAATAGGCAGTAGCAGTAGGTCTATCTTTTGGAACCGGACATCTTGGGAAACACAATGAAATAATCGGCAAATTAATCAGCTAAATAATCAGGTATCGGCAAATGAATAATTGGCAATAATCGGTATCGGCAAAAAGTGATATCGGTACAGCTCTAGTTATTTCTTCATATTACTAGTTTACATTTGTCAGTTTAAATATCTTCCTTCAACCACAAAGGTTATAATACCAGGCTCGTCATCGAATATAACGCGGCGGTCTTCCAGTTATCGTTAAACAAATTATTCATAATATAAATGTAATCCTTAAAATTATTTAAGGACTAATTAATTGTCGATGGTTATCATTCATTGCTTGCACGCTTATAGGTGTTAACTATTATTCTATTGCTGTACAAGGTCTAATAATGTTATTTTTCAGTGAACAGTCAGATGAAGCCGGAGAGAAGTGCAGCAGAGAATTTAGTTAACCAAATGAAATTATCATCATCAGGTGAGCATCATACTCAGTGCTGGAATGATTTAAGAATCTGCTCAGATTGGATTTCAATTTGAGTTGCAGTCGTGGTTCATTTCAGGTTTATTAGCAAATATTATTTCACAAATATTAGTAAAATGCAGATGAGGCACGAGCCTATTAAAAAAATTTTGCACAATTACTTGATTTTTTATACTTCTGACAGAATTCAAAAGAAAGAAGCGGTGTACGCCCATTTGAGCAGCTCTTGGAATTAAAAGTCATGATGATTACTGAGCAATAAGTTGTATTGGATTCTCTTTAATCTTTGTATTATTAGTTCAGCTGGCAATTATGAATTCTTATTTGTTTTCTCATAACAGATGTTGTTACAACAATCGAGGACAGGACATCTGATGAAATCACTGAACCGTATGAGATCTGGAAGCAGCGTATACTCCACGAAGCACGTCAGGCCCTTCTCAAGAATTTGCCAAAATCCTCTCATATCTGATCGTGACTTCCCCTAGGCATTATGTGACAGTTGCATGTGATCATGAGAAGAAAGTGATCATTTGAGGAAGTGGTTATAGAGCAAAAACTTAGTTAATGATGTGCAGAAGTTTGATGCAACAGCTGATTGTGGCTGCCATTGTGTTGATGATTTTAATTAGTGATATTGATGAAATTGGTAAATTGCTAGGAAAGTTATTTCGTTTAGCAGTTTTTTATGTTCTTATAGCACTAACACCGAGCACATAGATAGTTGTGGTGATTTCAGTCTCTGTTTTTGTTCCTTATTTTGGTGTTGAGAGAGTGGCTACTATTCTGACATTTACTATATCAGTTGATGGTGAACAATTAATTGTCTTGGTACTTGTTGTTGGCAGAGTGAAAATAGTCATTCTATAACATGGCTGCATTCCCCTGAAAACAGCATATCATATTAGTGCTCATAGTAATTCCGGCATGTGTGATGTGTGCAGTTGCGTTTATACACCGTTAAGCGCTTTCATTGAGAAACATATCAAGAACTGCATGTTATAATGATGTCATTTTACTAAAGCTGATCAATTTAAGATTTTACACCCCTACTGTGTTATAGTGTAAATCGGTTGAGAGGAAAAGCAGGCTGTCATAGTAAACATTTTGTGGCTGTGATACTAAAATAATTTCTGTGGAATTGGTATATATTGTTATATAGTTAGTGCACATGTAATTAATGTAGCACTTAATAAGGGATTGTGTTCCAAGCTTTAGATCTTCTCTCGGTCAATAATATTGGTACTTCTTCAGCTGCCGAAGTCATTGTGATTATGTTAGTTGTTCAGTCTTTGAACAGGGATCCTGTCAGCTGTGAACATGAAACGAAACCAATACTAGACTCGATTAGTTTCCCAGCCATTATGTCCAACCGGAATAGTTATTGACCTATGTCAGCGTCCAATTGTATTGTGTGGCCAAGCAGCTGGACCAACATGGATGAGCTGGTCATATACAGCTGACCTGTCTGCATTCATGATTGACATGAATACATGTCAGAGGCCTACAGTACACAGGACAAGTTATGTCCAGTCAAACAATGATCATGGATGTATTCATTTAAAAGGCTATTGCACATCCTCTCCTAAACATTCTAAGCAGCATTTCCACATAGAACAACCCTTACATATATAAAAAACATCTTATGTATATCCTGCATATGGACCCTTGTATCTTATATATTTTTATATTGCATTTATATTATATACATAATGCATAAAAGTATTACTCTTTTTCAGTAATCCTGCCTGGGGCTCGGAGATGCAAACTAATTTGTTCATTCATTTTTAAGTTTATGTGGCAATTCAAATACAATTGACATGGACATTTTATAAAAAAATATTAAAAAATTCTATTGCACAGGATACCCAATTTAGTATGGAGGGTTCCACAGAATAGGGCCACCTTATAAAATAGGTACAGTAATTGGGTAGATGCCAAAAGGAGAGTAGAGTGGGTGAAAATGAGACTGAGAAACAAAGCTTAACAAGCCTTGACTAACTAGTAGGCCTCTATGCCAAAATTTAATGAGGAAGAAAAAAATTGAGATTATTTGATTAAGTTAGCTGATCATGTCCAGGTACAGCAAGGAAATTGAGGGTTGCCAGATCAATTTTACTAGTGTATATTTTTTTTAAATTAAAGGATTTCATTACCTTGTGTCGATTACTGTTTAGAAACTGTATGTCACAATAGATGTTCAGAGTTTGAAGCAATGCATTTGCTGCCAATTCAGTTTGTATAGTGGTCTTTAACAGATACAGTACTGTTGGAGATTTGTGGCAGTTTAACATGATACATTGAAAAAGTTGTATTTAGTATTTACTCATGTAGGCACAACTGGCAAATGCCTTAATGTATAAATGCATTTTTATATGCGTAAATGTTTGAACGAATCAGGTTACATTAACTTTAGTTTTGAGCCATTACCATGCAGTACTTATTTCTTTGAAAGTGAAGTTGTTACTTTTTGGTTGATTGGCAGGATTACAGTATGTTAGACATATGCTCATCCTAAGATGGTTGAAATTAGGGGCCGACCAGGTAGACAATTTCCACCGGGTACTGAATCCGAGTATTTGAATGTACTATTTGCCATATCCGGGTACGAACCAGGTACTAGTGGGTCGCTATTAGAGTGGCCACTACGGCAAGTGCCATTGCATTGTCAATTGTTGTCATGTATGGCGATGCTTAAAATATAAATATTTCCTCTAATTAGATTATACTAAATAATACTGTACCTGTAATAAATTAATAATTATAACACAAACTAAATTTTTGCCTTTTAATACTGCATACATCAATCTAGAAAATATATGATCTGGTACTAAATAACATCGATGAAATCATTTTTCAAATTTTTAAATTATAGTTTCAATTTTTTTAACTATCGATTTGTGGGTGTACTATTTGCTGAGACGAATGCTTCCAAATAGGTTTTTTAAAATGGGATATACGGCCGAGACAATTTCCGGTTGGTCCCTAGTTGAAATGAGCTTCATAACATACATGTTAGGAGCACCACCTACCGAAATGAAATGAGTAGTTTCTCTCTTTGCCTTCTCCTCTTTTCCTTTACTCTTCCATTCATCACTTCCATCCCAATTCGTGTGTTGCGTCAGATTTTCTTGCTGCCCATTGCAATTGGTCATACTGAAGCTTAGTATAACATGTCATGATTGACTTCAGGATATTTTGGCTGCCTTCTGTTTCTTTTATTATATTAACGACTCAATTGAAATATCAGAAATTAACATTTGAGCTTTTAAAAGGTTGGTGCTGATGCATACTCTGATCATGATGGCTCCTTCAAATGTGATTTACTCTGGTCTTTTCACTCCCTGGTCACTTTCTCTCCATTCTGTTACTTACTGGTTGCTCCCTTACACGTGCAGTTTTACTGCTCAATATAGAAGCTTTGCATATGCTGGTCCCTCTTACTGGTACCATCCTTCACAGCAGCTGCAGCTTGAGCTCCTAAGCCTTCTCTGCTCCTGTTTTGGAAATGTCATTAAGTCAGTACTGTCTTAATGACAGTACTGACTTGTGCCAACAGGCACCTAAGAATCCCTGTGTGGTCCTCTAGAAATGTTCAATTACAATAGAGTAACATCTTTGGCACATATCATAGCCCTTTCATAATGTACCATTTCCTGTTACTGAAGTTGGTATTAAAGTAGTTCTACTCCCATGGATCAACATAGAATCCCTTTGTTGGACATAACAGTATCACAAAGCACTCTACCCTGTACATAAGTTATGGGTAATTAAGATTATGTGACTAATTGATCAGAATTAGTAAAAATTGCATATTAGAATTAGCTGGTGATATAGAATATAAAATAACATGAAAATGTACTTTTATCATTTGGCATGCAAATATTAAAAATGACTACTGAAATGTCAGCAGTCTTCATTCAGCATTAAAAAGATATCTGCTTATGATGATTTTAACATGAGTTCAAAAGTAGTGTCTTAAGTCAATATCTTCATTCGTTTGAGATAAATCTTGCAACACAAAATGCTTGTTCAAATTCCAAAGGTATTCATCGAATATTTGTAATTCTCTGTCTATAACTGTTTTCACTTATAAGTTATAACACATCAGATTTACGTTATTTGAGAAAGAGACGAACGGATTTTCTTTCAAAATAATCATTTGTTGCAGCTCCTCTCTGTATGTCTGTCTTTATCTCAAGCAAAGACTTTGTCTCTCTGGCAAACCGGTCTTTACACTTATTTATTGGTCCTTATTCATAAAAATAAGAAGTTGAATGCAGTTGTTATGCAAACAAAACTCCACTGCTTGAAGTCCAGCTGTGCCAGTCCCAAGACTGGATAAAGAAGGAGGGTGACGCTATTTCTTCTGCCTCCGCTGACCTGGAAACCGAAGTATACCACTGACTATTAATTGAACGACCCCTCTGATTTGATGCAGCGCTCGTGTATAAGCTGGTGCCCTGCGCTTGGCTTTCAAGTGGCGCTTTAGAAATTTTGAGATTACGGTTACGATCCTTGTTATCACACAGTGTTGTTAAACATATAAAACTATAACCTAACTATCACGTAAACGTCGCCCAAAAACTAGTTGCGAATATAAATTATACAGATGCACCCAAGCATTGACCTGAATTACCGAGTACCATTACAAGAGATGCACCCTCACCTACAGCTCAAGGACTCTAAAGTCTAGATACAGTTCAAGGAATCTGTATATATTATGCAGATTTATTTATCTGTGCATAGTAGATTAACTCCGACACTGTTTGGACTTTGACAGTGCCAGTCCCTAGCCCGGAGAAAGGATGAGGGCGACACCAAATTATCTTCGGTATGGAACGGTGTCGTTAAAAAATCAACACACATCTGAGCATATAGATCCTTGCCCACAGAAGTCGCCTCTCTTCAATTATTGCACATGATATTAAATTTGATGTTTTAAATCGCAACAGGAAATGTTTCATTATGTAAATACCGTCATTTGATGGTTACTCGTCCATTTTTTCCCTCAAAGACTCTTTATTTTGAGAATACATTCATGGGTAAACGAGACGCAGTTTATTCCTGCCCGCCAGAGGGCCGCGCTGAAACTAGTCGACCATGTCAGTGAGGTCACGACCCTAAATATAAAGTCACCAATGTTTTATAAGATTGTTTACTATTTTTATCAGTGTTTGTTCTGCTTGTAAATAGTTGATTAAATTTAACAAATAACCTGCAGTGTCATACTTATAATCTTAGTTAAAATTGTTAGGACTTACTGCTTGTATCTTATGATATGTTGTGATCGTGGGTGGTTGATGACTTCTTTCGAATTCATATGATTTCCGTTCGGTTGAAATCACATGACTTTCTGTTGTCAACAGCTCTGTAGGATAGACCGTTTTATATTTTAACTTTGTAACAGGTAATATTATCTTGATTTGCATGAAGCCTGTTTGACTCTAAAAGTCGATTTTATTCTTAGTTACTATTGAGATAGTGGTGAAATTTTTATGGTACCACAAATGATAATAGAGTGCGAAAGCCTCCAAGAGCATGGCTGCTTTTCTATGTCTTTAAGAGTTAATTATAATTATACAAGAGGTGGGTATGGGCATATTTTGGGGATTGTTAACAAATGTCACTAAAGTTTATGTGATACATAGAAACGCTGGTATTCAAATGCACCAATTTCTCTCTGCTGCGAATTTCTGCAATTAAAAAGTAATATATTGTATTTTAGTTTATTGGAAAAGAATTATTGCTGTCAAAGCACAGTGACTTACAAATTCATAATATTACAGAGAAATCAAACAGTCACTCAGTCATTGAGTTTTCTAGACCTAACTTCATGTAAGGTTCAGTCCATGGGAATCGTGGACACTTATGGAACATAAGGGTGCCTTATAGATGTTTTTGTACAGTAAGTTCTATTTGTCCCTATCAGGGAGAACAAATGGGTGGGGTCTTGCTTGCAGGTTGTATTTTGTTTGCAGTCTCTCGTGGCACAGCGGGCACAGAATGGTGATGGGCCCTAAAGAGGGTATCGTCTACCTGTTCAGCCCTCATTTCTATTGATGGAACTTCTGTCAGCAGAAATCCCGATCATTTCATCCTTGACGATGAAGCGGATACTCGTCTGTTTAAGGCCATAACAACTGATACCAATCATGTGCTAAGAGAGAACCTTCCGCCAGCTAGGAATAGCAAGTACAATTTAAGAGCCAGGCTGCATGGATTTGCCTTGCCAACCAAAGATGATTATTATTATTATTATTGTATTCGTTTATTATACAGACTGGCAAACTGCAGTAAGTTATGTCAAAACACAAGTAAATTCACTGTAAAATGTAAAGAAATAGCAGAAACTAAGGTAGCATTTATAGGAATTATATGTCATGGCTACTTTACAAGAATATTTGCTGAGATAGGATAGATGCAGAGAACATGTAATAATAAGTCTGATTGTTTACTGGAATACCATGTCGTTATCAATTTATAAATAATTATAAGTGTACGCATATGATTGTTGATATGTACAATATATAGATGTGTATATATGGCTGTATCAGGTTGAATGTAATTGTAAACTAAGTTGCGGTTGTGACAGCTTGGTCTTCTCATTAAACAAATATTGAATTGAATGGTACTTGATGTTTACATCAACATCTGAATGGTTCTCTGACTTCCAGTGTTTGGATAAATTGCCAGGTTGACTCTTTAAATGGAATACCAAATAGTACCTGTAGGAAACTATTGAAATGGTGTTTAAAATAGTTGTGGACTTTTCAGATACCACATAACTATATAAACAACTATTTAGCTATTGTTGGTTTCTGTTACAGGTAATTTAAAGTTGTTAATGGTTAACTTTCATGAGGGAAATTCTCCAAAAGTTTAATCAAATTCCATTTCTTGATGAGAATTGATGCTGCATTACTAAATAGTCTTTCTACTACAGCTCTGACTTCTGCATTAGGGTCTACAGCAGACAACAGGATACAATCAATCAATATGAGCTTGACCATAATACTTTAAGCAGTTGCTTTATATAAGTTATTTCTTTGTGATATGCAGAGCAATTAACAGCAATTGTCAGCAGCAATGAGTATATTTGGACGACTGCTAAGGCGAAAGGTGATTGGCTCTGGATCTAGCAGTCAGAACTCTCTTGCAAGATGCTTGAGTACGGTTGACCTTACTGCATTGGGTAAGTTTCAAACAGCTCTGAGTGATTGTTAAAGTTTTAGTTTGTGATCACTGGAATAACGAATGGAAGGTAGTAGTCTATTTTTACATAATTTAATGTGCTTTGCTGACATTTCTGAGCACTACTCAACAGCAGGAATTGGGACACCAGCTTACTGACCAGTATTTAATTAATCAAATTAAATTTTTTTATGTTAGAGTCAGGTTGTTTGGTCACTTTTTGTGCATCCATGCCAGGAATAAAAAATATTGCTGACTGTTTTGTCTTAGCAGTTGAATGCTGGAGTTGGTGACCAGTCCCCTCCTTTGCTGTTTAATCTCTCCACCAACAGTACTTGTCTGAGTTTTCTATGGATCTAGTGAATTCTTATAAATTTTATGTTCATGTGGAAAATTGAACTGATGAGTGAGTGATGACCTGTGTTGAATTTGTTGATGGCTCAGCCTGCTAACCACTAAGCAATTGCAGACCTGCTTGCTAATCAAATGAGTTTTTGACTGTAATTTTGTGAATGGGTCTTTATGCTGTTTGGCACTATTCGATATTGGCAGTGGTCATTTAAGGTCTAATAATTCTGCTGGTTATTATATGTAATCATCTTCATATTCATCACCATTGTAGACCTACCAATAGTTAAGGACATGTTGTTTCCATCACACTTTGCCAGTTGTTTGAATTTGTCAATGTTTTCAAACTGCTGCCATGATCATCTAAATTTATGTTAATTAATTTATTATTGCTCTTTGTGGTCTGTTGCTGATCAGCATTGTCTTCTGTTCTTATAATTCTAATATATTGCAATTAAATGATTTAATTTTTTAATTCTTTCTATTTTTTATTAATTTGATTTTGTTTTAAAATTTTTGTAGGTATTGGAAGTACATTGGGTTCTGGAATTTATGTGGTGGCTGGTCAGGTAGCGCGATCGGTGGCTGGTCCATCGGTCATTCTGTCTTTCGTCATAGCTGCCATTGCTTCTGTTTTGGCAGGTAATCACTTCCGCTTCCTGTTTCACAAGTTTTTCTTAGAATACAAGTTCTGCAATCTGTTTGTGATCACCTAGTAAGCTTGTAAGCAATCGTTGATTATCCTGTTTCTGCAAAAGATTATATAAAATGCAGTAGCTTATTCCTTTTAGGCTGTTTGATATGCTGTACCAGAAATGCCAATTGATGAAGTGAGGTACTTTGAGCTCTGGCAAGTGCCCATTCTATACAGCCAAACTGTTAGCAGACATGGGAACAATGGGTCTGCATCATATATATGACCCTCTTGCAATTAACTGTTTTGTTTCTGTCACTGCACCCCATGATAAATGTTTTATATCTTGTGCAGATTTTCCACATGTTTGGCAATTGGCTTTCTGGACATATCTTATCTTTTGGGTTTAATATCAGTTGCAGCCTTTGAGATGTACAATTTGATGTTTTGCTGTGTATGTCTGCCTGTGGATTTGTTACCTAATTGACCTTTAATCTTAACATGTAGTCACTTCTGTGTTTTATTATGTACTATATGCTCCTTTAACATGTAGTCATTCAACCAATATCACTTGTCTGTGTTCATCTGTATGTATATTATAGGCTGCAATACAACTGTAATGTAATCATGCCCTTCTTTCAAAGTTAAGAGCCATAAATTATACTAAGTAGTGACTGACTGGAAATCGCCTCGGACATTCGCCTTGGCCGGTTATCCCATTTTTTAAAACTATTCGAAAGTATTCACCTCGGCAAATAGTACATACGCAAATAGATAGTTTAAAAAAATTGAAACTATTATAAATAAAGCATATTTTATTATTCTTTGATAAATAATTTCATCAATTTCCAAATTCCGTATACAAATAAAAGATAAAAATTTTATTCATATAATTATTTATAATTTATTACAGATACAACATTATTTAGATAAGTATCATTATAAGAAAATTTTTAATTTTAAGCTTCGCCATACATGAGGACTATTGAAGACGCAATGGTATTTTCCGGAGTGGCCACTTTAGTATTAACCCATTATTGCTCGGTTCAAACCCGGGTCCGGCAGATAGTACATTCAAATACTAGGGTTCAGTACCTGGTGGAAATTGTCTACCCGGTCGGTCCCTAATGCTAAGTAGACTGGAAGAGAGCAGTTTTCGTTTTAGAGCAAAAGATTGTCTCGCTAAAAGAGTTGTGTGTTTGTGCATATGCTGCAGAAACATTGTTTTTTTTTCAAAATAATGATATGTTTGTAATTAATTTTGAATGTTTTAGGTTTGTGCTATGCTGAATTTGGGGCACGTGTTCCGCGGGCTGGTTCTGCCTACATCTACTCTTACGTTACAGTTGGCGAGTTTTGGGCATTTATTATTGGATGGAATCTCATTCTAGAATATGTTATTGGTCAGTGATTTCATGGTTTATACATTGTTTTAATATATTGATAGCATCTTCTCGAAAATGTCTTATCTTCTAATCTAACTTTAACTAAAAAATTACTTTTCGAAATTGATTGCTTTGAGTGTGTTTTTGATGAGTACACATGCACGTTTTCCAGCTTGTTCTGGAATCTACTTTCCGTATTCCACGATGTTCCTCTTTGTCTTATGCTTCTTGTCATCTGTTTGTCCCTCTATACATCCCTTTTATTTGTTTCTTCTCTCCATTGTCATGTTTTGACGATTGTATTTGCTGGTATGTTTTTCATGTTCCCCCATGTTTTGAGAGTTGATTGAGTGTTTATTTGGAGTGCCATTGTTTGTCAGTGTGTTGCCATTGTGTTTTAAGAAGTTGCTGCTTCACTTAAGGCTTTATCAGCTTCAGTAGAATTTTCATTAGAACTTGGCTGTTGATGCAATATTCTAACTTTTGGGTGTTACACTACACAGCTGAATTTTGCTGCTTGATGCATTCCTTATTCGACAGGAAGCTAATAGGAGTTTGTATCTTTCTAGCCTTTTAATATGAATCATTGAATCTACATAAAACTGCCTTGTGCACAAATATCTCATTAATTGTACTAAGTTGCATTATAAAAACAACTTATAATTGCACAAGAGATTAATGTTAAAATAGCTTTCAATGTGTTTAGTATTTGTTATGGTCTTTGCAGGGACTGCAAGTGTTGCCAGAGCAACAAGTGCTTTTATAGATTCGCTCGCAGGAAATGCAATGAGCTCCTATCTAACGAAGCATCTTCCAATGCATGTCAGTCTTCTGTCCTCGTATCCTGACCTTCTGGCGCTGGCCTTCACCCTTGCACTCACAGGTAATGTTCATTTCTTTGAATCCTTCTGATGTTCGTCTTGTTTCGGTAGTTTTATTGTTCAGAACTTGGTGCCAGAATTCTGGAGTGGTTACTTTTATTGCTGTTGCTTTCACTGCCTCTGAAATACTTGGTTGTACTAGTGTGCTTAAGTACAGTTGATTTGTGATGGAGTCAAATTTTTACAGAAGCAAATTAATGATCAGGCAAGACCATGTAAGATTTAAGGAGGCATAGAAGAGCAGCCGGTGAAGCTCCAAGGATCAGCCGTGGTAGTGTGGTGTTGACATCTTCATTCACTTAGCTTCAGCACATAGAGAACAGCTAGCCTGTCATTTCCCTCTGCTGTTCTGATCAGCACTGTTATTGCAGACATATTATTTTACTTTCTCAATTTACAGCCAAGTATGCTGAACTGAGCATAATTATTGACTTTCTTTTGCACTGATAGACATGTGTCAGAGAGAGAGGAGTCAAGGGTGACATATGTCCTGCTACCTGAGTCGCCCAAAGAAACGTTTGTGGATTAATACTATTTAAAATAATTGCTTGACAAGGATTTTAAATCCTGCCTCTGTGGTAATTTTCCACTTGGCTGTTATATATTGGCTTTAATGTCCATCTGAGCGTTAATAATTAAGATCACGTGTTATTACATTATTTAATTATTTAAAGAATCGCTGTCGGTAGTTAATAATAAATTGGTGAATGAATAATGTGTTAGTAATTCAACAGATTATGGTTATCTGTTTTTTTTCCAAGTCACTAGGTATCCTTTTGTAGTTAGTTTGATGCAAAGATGACAGTTGTTAGTATACTTGAATGATCTTGGGGTATCAACATCAGTATGAAGTAGAGCCTCTTGGAAAAAAATGTTTGATGAAGGATGAAAAGGAAAGCTTACAGTTAGTAAAATGATTATAAGTTTTGTTTTGGATTCATTATGGAACCTAATTCTTTGCAGGCAATTAGTGATTAATTATTTCTCTTATTTGTTAATTTTTTTAGTTGTTGTCTGTGTCGGAGTCAAGGAATCATCGTTATTGAATAACGTATTCACGCTTGTTAACATTTGTGTTGTTGCTTACGTTATAATCTGTGGTTGTTTCAAACTCAACCTCAACAACTGGAGTCTGCCAAAGCATTCGGTAATTTGTTTGTCAGAATCATTAGTCTTAACAATCTCAAATCAATAAAACTTAGACTTTATCTAAAATCAGAGAAAATTTCACATGATCTAAAAATTCAAGAAATTTAGACTTGACAAGAAGAACAATAAATTTTAAATTAATTTAGAATAAAAAATAATTGAGGTTGATCTGAAATTCAAAAATTTGGAATCTAATCTTAATTTAAAAATTGTACTGAAATCCAAGAAATTATACTTCATCTGAAATCCAAAGAAATGCAACTGTTATTTAATATCTAAGTAATTTAACTTTATCTTATATCCATAGAAATAAAATTTTATTCGGAGCTCTGAAATTAAAGCTTCATCTAAAATAAATAATTAAAATTTTATATAAAATCCAAGAAATGTATACTTAATCATAATTGTAAACTACAAATTTCTCTAATCTTTTTGATAAGCAAGTGCTGTGTTGTATGAAAAGGTTTGTCCAGGAAGTGATGCCTAGTGGATGTCTGAGTCTTGTTGTCAGAGACCATAGAGAGAAGAAAGCAGTGCAGCTGTTGCATCTGGTTTTGTTGGGGGCGAGAAACCTTAGAAGACGGAGGATCGGATGGAATAAGTTTGGAATTCTTGAAGATGTGAGACTTCATTTTGAAATGGAAGGCATATGGGGTGATAAGAGCAGCCTGAGGCAGATGATAGTAGATTAGTGGCGGTATTGGCAGAGGAACTGTGAGTATTGGGAAATATGATTTGGGGAGATCTGACGAAGAGACTTTTCTCCTCTTGCGTCGATTATGCTAATTCACTTTTTGTCGAACCTTGAACTCAAAAGGCTTCAACGTATCCAAAATACGTTACATCGAGTAGTGCTACTTGTCCCACTACGAACATGCTCCTCTGCCCTACTCCACCAGCTGCGTTGGCTCCCTGTTGAATTCAGAATCAAATTTAAGTTAGCTTGTTTGACTTATAAAGCCATCATCACCAGTACACCTACCTATATTCATGCTCTGCTAACTCCTTACATTCCTCCTCGTTGCTTACGATCATCAAGTACAGGTCTTTTAGTTGAACCACCATGTGTCTGCTCCTAGGTAATGGAATCGACTGCCGCTCTCTCTTTGTAGCTCAAATTCACTTCCTTCCTTCAAAAAGCGACTCAAAACTCACTATTTCTCTTTGGCTTTCAAGGATTTGGAAATCTAATTGCATCTTCTCCTGGCGACTGACTATCTGTGCCTCAGATTCACATTTAGGTGTGACCTTGTGCGTGTCACAAATTTAATAATAATAATAATAATAATTGGGAAATATGATTTGGGGGAGATCTGACGAAGAGACTTTCTGTCATTGTAGATTTAGATGTTGAAGCTCATATATGTTACAGGCAATGTGTGAAAATAGTTATTTTGTAAAATGCCTAGGTAATTTGTAAAACCCTAACTCTACACTAACCCTAACTCTAGTCCTAACCAAAAATGGGTGATTTTAAAAATCTAAGAAATCAGGTATTTTACAAAATCCCTGTTTTACACATTGCCTGTAACATATACAACTCTTGTCCTAATTAATTGGGTTTTGGTTCCATTATTAAATTGCCTTTGTTAATATGATGTTATTCATAATATATATGGTGCCTCTTGACACTTGTAAGTCCACTCTAGTCCTGTCCAAGCAGAAATGAAGCCTTAGTTTTCCAGGAGAAATTGTCAGTTGCTCTGTTTGTGAGGATATTTACAAGGGGGAGTGGTTAATTTCTGGTATAATTTGTCTTTAGGAGGGCAATTCAACAGCGTTGGATGAGGGTGGATTCTTTCCATTTGGTGTGAGTGGAATGTTAACTGGATCAGCCACCTGCTTCTATGCTTTCGTTGGCTTTGATGTTATTGCCACCACAGGTTACACGTTTTTCCACATTTTGCTCAAATATTGTAGTATTAGATGTTTCTATGATTCTTTTGGAGGAGTTGCATTATTCTGAAGAAATCACAGTTCATGAGACAGGCTTAAGTCATCTTTGTTTTGTTTATCGCTGCTAAGCTGGAAGTGGCAGACTTAAACCTACCTCCATATTGGACTAGTCTTATTCTCAGCATGTCTCATGATTACCAAAGTAGCACCCTACTCTGGCCTGGCCAGATTTAAGCTTGGAAGAAGAGATAAGCCTGTCTCATGAATACGAACTAGGCTCTTAGTTTGAAACACTTTGAATCATTCTTCCTATGTTAGTGTTACCCAAATGGCATCATGTTTGATGGAGTCAGAAGCTTTGTAACAATAATATATGCAGCAGTTGTATGCAAAGTGAACTTTATGATTTTTTTGTCAGAATTATTATATTTTTCTTTATCAGTATTACTATTATCTTTGTCATTTTTAATATTGGTAAATTGTAATTATATCTTTAATTGTTAGTGAACATTTATTGCATTCATATGTCAGCAGAGTTGTGTGATTCTGAGGTGAACAAACTACCTTAATCTGAGATAAGTGCAAGGTAAGTGCAAGATACTCTAAGTTGAGCATACGATTTTTGTTTTAACATTACAGGTGAGGAAGTGATTAACCCGGAGAAGGCCATACCAATCAGCATTATTCTCTGCCTGCTTGTATGTGCAACTGGATACATTGGAATCTCGGCTATTCTCACTCTCATGGTTCCCTACTATCTGCTCAACCCGCAGACTCCGCTGTCTTCTGCGTTTGGTGCAGTTGGTTGGAGTGTCGCCGAGAATGTGATAGCAATTGGTGCCATTTGCAGTCTTACTACATGGTAAAACAATTGACTACGACCAGATATCTGGTATTAAGTGCAAAATTAGTTCTCATTGGTTGCTAAGCTTCTATTTCTTCATTCTTATCTGTAAAACCAATAGTACACTATTTTTTTGTATAGATAATCCTTCCAAGGTGTGATAGATGTTGCTATTGATACTAAAACTATTGTTCAGGTTATTTCCACTAAATTCCTAGAAGTATACTTTTATAAACACTTAACTTGGAATGAGCAGAGAATAACAATACTGAATGCAAGGCAAATTGATTTCTGCTAAGACAAGAGCCCAAAATATGTCGTCACTATTTTAATTATAGCAATTATACCTCTGTGAAGTTTGTCTGAGTAATTGGTCATTTAGTTTGTTTTGTCCTGTCAAACATTTAATTTCTTTCATAATTATGAATGTTTGAAATAAATTTGTGTTGCATATTGAGCAATTGATTTATAAGTGTCACGTGTTCCATTTGTAGCCTTTTGACGTCAATGTTTCCAATGCCAAGGATCATTTATGCGATGAGTCGTGATGGACTGTTGTTTCGGTTTCTTGCCAAAGTCAGTCGACGCTTTAAGACTCCAGTCATTGCCACTGTCGTTTCAGGTGTTCTTGCAGGTAAGCATCATTTGAAATTAATGTTAACTAGATTCATCTATCTTTAAACCAAATTTTCACTTGTTATTTGTATTTGGGAAGGAATTATTGATTGTGCTAATTCTACTCCAGTAACTCATCCGACTCAGTTGAACATTGTGCTCTTGTTCCACATGGTACTTGTGCAGTTGTGTCTGCTTTTTGCTAATGTACTAGCTGCTAATGTCTTGGTTTTTAGCAGCTTTTTAGCAGCATGTTAAGTATTGCTGTCAATAGACTCAATACGAGCACTTGAGGCTTTCAAGGTTTAATGGTCCAGAAGTCTGAAATTCTGTGTAACCTCTTGTCTGTCTGACCATATGTGTATGCTTGATGACTTGTCAAGGTTGAGTCTCATCGATTTTGCCTGACAAACTTGTGTTCCATTGTTATTTGCATCTGTGAGTATATCTTAATGCAACATACATTGTTTTGTCTTATTTGTAATTGTGTAATTCTTGGTTATTTTGTGTTTCAGGTGTTATGGCAATGCTGTTTGAACTTGGTGAATTGGTTGATATGATGTCAATTGGCACGCTGCTCGCCTACACTCTCGTCTCCGCTTGTGTTCTATTACTTAGGTACATGTTTTAAGGAAGGGTTTTGAGTCAGGGCATGAGTTAGATGTGAGATTGATGTAAGACTAATTGCAACTGGATAGCCCAGTTAATGTGTATACTATGAATAGTTTTATTGTGAATTCTGCTAGATGATGACGACGACGACGATGATGATGATACTTAAACCCAGAAGAAGTAGAAGAATTATTGGGTATTGCTTTGTTAATTTTAAGTCCATGTTTCTGATGTCTTGCTCTGCTTTATTAGATCCTGTGCACTATTTTGAATACATGAGAGAAAGTTTTCAAGTGTTGCCATTTTTTAATGTGTAATTACAATTACTGTGACAGGTACGAGGATGATGAGTCAACGAGGGATAACATCCAAGAGGCCGTGACACCTCCATCATCTCCAATAAACATCCTTTCTTGCATGCGGAGAAATGCAACACCAACAACCCGGACAAGTCGGATTGTCAAAGTATCTGTTGCGTATGCAAGTGAGAATCCTATTGCATACCGTGTGGTTTTAAAATGTGGTAGTAGATTTATTCCATTTCACTACCTGTTTACTGGTCAAGCTTCTTTGGTTTTAAGCATTCTGTATTTATTGTTGGCTTCAGATCAGCAGGATCAGAACTGTAGGATTACGCAGTGCAATTTCAATTTGTTATAATGGTAGTATGTGGGAAACGTATTTCAAATGGGACAAATTCAAATGGGACCTGAACATTGTTTGCCAATCAGTAACACGTGCCAATGCTAAAGCAGCCAATGAATATGCTGCTCCTTTGTGCTTAGGTGATGCATCAGAATACCAAAGTAAATGAACATAATGAGAGATTAATATCGGGTGGCCAGACTTGAATCGGTGGCATGGGAAGTCACTTAGCTGTGGTCAGAGGAAAGATTGAACCAATTGGTGGTAGATTTGTGTGAATTAAACATTTTGAAATGCTACTTGAAGGATGGCACTGATGTTAATGGATGCAAGGATGTTGTTTCAGGTTTGTTGACAATATGGCTGGGTCTCATCGAGATCTATCTGGTGCAGCAGATCGTCCGTATGGTGTGGTGGGCACTGCTGTTGCTCCTTTTCCCGATTGTTAATCTTGTCATATGTGCTGTTATTATCTGGTGTCAGCCACAGAGTCACACTTCACTGCCATTTCGGGTGAATGCATTTTACTTCTCATTTTCAGTTCATTTTATTAACCTAATCTTATGATATCGTAGCAATAATAATAATTTCCGTTTTTTTTCCAAAATGACAACAACAGAGTATGTTTACAGACATAGTATGACCAAATGATGTCAGCAGCTGTGCAAGGCGCTCATCACATTATTCATATAACATAGTTGGCACCGTTATCATAATACTCACAATTCTCAAGGAATTAATTGTATCTGATCAGTTATAAAGTGCTTCTCATAGCATAAGCCCTTCATAAACGTTCCGTGTATGAGTTACCCGTAGAGAAAAGAAGGCTTTTGAGTTAGAGAAGGAGGTCAGTATGCCATCAGAGAAGATTGTAGAGCGAAGAGATGAGGACGTCCATTCCCCAAAGAGGGATCAATGCGGCAAGATTACGTGACATATTAGTAACAGATGATTAAAAGTTTAACAGCAGTCAAATTTGAATGATGGCTATGATAAATACTTGTAGTGATGTTTCTGATGCTGTGTTTCTTAGGTGCCTTTTGTGCCTTTCCTTCCGCTGCTAAGCATTGTTATGAACATCTATCTTATGCTGAAGCTTTCCAATTCAACTTGGATCAGATTTGCAGTCTGGCTGGTCATAGGTGAGAAAGTTTAATATAAGGATTTTACAGCTGTAAGCAATGAATTTTTAAGTATTTTAAATGGTCTAGTGTTCATGATAATTCATGCATGTTGCATTGGTACTTTGATACTTAAGTTAGACAGAGTTTTAGTGGTGTTTTAGATAACATAGTGACTTCATTACGTGTTATAGTGGGGACATCAAGTTATCTGTGTTATCCTTCGTAGCATGTGAACATGTCTCGATGTGCTAAGACTTTTAATGTCCTCTGGGATTGATTTCTGTCTTTCACCAGTGTTTCTGAGTGTTATGGATAGTGTTTAGACATTTGTCGGTGGAATCTTGCATAGACTTGTTCATTACATAACATAACATAACCGGGTTTAAGGTGGTTCGGATGACTAAACTCTGTGTGAGAACTGCCACTAAGTAAGTATTGTAATAACCCATCTGTCTGACCTTGACTTCGAAGTTGTTTGGTAACTCCACCGAAACTGTCTCATCATTTAGCTCATTTTGAGGGGTTTCAAGTTACTATGTGAACAGACAGAAATCCCATCATTGGTGCAAATCATTCTACTGCAGTTATGCTCTACGACCAGTTGCCGCCTTTTGCATGATGCGACCGAGGTCCTTGTATGCATATTTGTGTACCATTTACTGGTTGACCTGGGCATACGGCTGACGTGATTGATATGCAGAAGCTGTTTGAATAAATCAATTTATTTATTGTGAAAGACATGTTCAATGTCATTGTCAAGTGAAAACACCTGTTCCAATTTTTTTATTTGCATGTCGCGGGTTGTCTCCCAATTTTTTTGTTCTCTCAAAAAATTGTTGGGTATTGATAAAATAATAAAACACTTGTTGGATTAATTCCAGAAGAATCACGGCATCATTAAAACATCAATTACTGGGAAGAGTTGTAACAATTAAGCAAAATTTAAAATTCCAATCTAAAGGGGTTAATTTAAAAAAACTGTCCAAGATCACAGAATTTCAGACATTAAGGAAATTCGTGGCAATTCTGAATGTCACGGAATTCATGCCTTCCATATGCCTTCGTAAATTTCTACTGACTCGATGAATGCTACATAGTCGAGGAAATCTGATATGGTGTCTACTATGTGCCTGAATTCATCGCTTTGGGTCTGCATGTGTGATACATCGCCACTGGTGACTCTTCTAGTTATCTGAGCACTGTTAGGCCGATTGATTAGCTTTTGTTTATTATGTGTCAAACTGTTGTTTTGTATTTGGTTTTCATCTAGGTTTTGCAATCTACTTCTTTTACGGCATAAGACACTCAAGCAATGAATCAGAGGTCAACGATGATGACGGTGAAGACACGCTGCTCTCAGAACCGAAAATAGAGAAACCCGAATCAACCACAGAACGTTCTCATCTTCTGTCTTCTCAAGCCTAACCTCTGAGAGATCATAGAATTGTCTTTTATTAGGCATTTTAGACACTTCTTATAAATTGTTCTTTAGGGGATTTCTGTTTCTAGTTCAGTTGTGAAATTTATCTGGAATATTTATCCAGTGAAAACTTCTTTGTGTTTCGTCTGAATGGTAAGGTTATCATACTGCTATTATTTGGTTGTAGCTGAAATAGGCTCTGCACACTGGTTTACTTTGCTGTGTGATAAGCTTACCGGTACTTTAGTCTGCATTAACTAAGTGCCCGGTACTCTGTGGAGCTTGTTATGTTAGGTTCCGTCTGTGCTTTCTAGTGATAGGCTGTACCACAGTTTTACTTTATTTTACAGTTTTATAGGTTGACAGTTTTTAAGAATTATGGATTTTTTTTTAGAATATGGCAAATTTTATGGAAAATTTTGTTTTTCATCTATACTTATGAAAGTATTTTGACTTTGGTCTTACAGGTTATTTTAATTGTATGACATTCCAAAATTTGAGATTTTTCACTATATGATGTTATTTTGGATTGCTTTCCTATTAACAAATATATAGTCATTCCAGTGTTGTTAATCCTTTTACTGTGGTTTTCAAAGCTTATTATGTCAGCATTATGTTTTTTTGTAAACAGCAATGTTTGTGTTAGGGGTCAGAAGTAAATGCTGTGAAAATTTGGTTTGTTACATTTTGTTACATTCAATCTTACAATTATGAGTAAAATTCCATAGTATTATTGTCTCGTCCTGAACCTTCCTCGGTCCGAGGACTGGCTGTACCATGGACATTGGACAACTATGCGCCTGCTATTCCTGGTCTCTTGTTATAGGTGACTTGATATTGTCTATCCATATCATCCTGGGACTGATCTCCCAGTTCTGTGCTTTTAATTATCTCCTTCTCTCCATAGTATTATTGCTTATCTTCATTTATGTATATGATGTTGTTAAGATTATGTTGTGAAATATCATGAGCCCTCATGGTCCTCATGCTTTGAGCAATGAGTTCACAGATCAACACGTGTTAACCAAGGCTTCACCTTGCCTTATCTTAACTAACAGGTTAAATTATTCCGGCCATGTTTAGTCTCATTTTTTCAATTTTGTTACAATAATTTTCTTAGATGCATATGCAGTTTTAAGCTTTGTGCCTCTTGATGGCTTGTGCATCGAAATTTGCGCCATTATGTTTCCTATAGCAATCAAGGGAGATTGGCAATCTTAGGATCTGATCTGGGAAATTCTTTGGCGCTGTTACATGATGCAAAGGGAATGAATGTTGGCCACTTATATGCAAAACAACTTTGTAAAGCTACAACTTATTGTACAAAATAGACTGAGACCTGAAGAAGAAGAATCTTCAGAGGCTAAGCAATTAATAAAGTATGAGATGCTAAACTGTGCAGCTTCATTAAACACATTACATTTGGAATTTTGCACCTGGATTAATATTATGCTAACTGGTCAACTAAATAATTTGTAGCATTTATATTTCTATGTATTACTTGCCCAGTTTTTACTGATGTTTGGAAGACATTGGTATATATTATCATGAATTACTATGAATAGCATTGATATGTGCTGCGGCACAAGGGCTTGATTCGTGTAGGATGTGTTTGGTTATATTGCAAAGTGTTATTTTATTGCACATATTTCATAATTGTGCTGATTTGCTTTTTAGTGCAATGAGATTAAGCTAGGAAAGGATGTGATCAGCAAAGATGCTAAAAGGCTAAGATGCTGATTGTAATTACAATTTTTTATTATGAAGGGTTGCTGTTGTGTTTGGATTATCTGACTACTGTTCTGGTAGACAGTTCCATGATAAGTTTTTGTATATAAAAACTGAATTGTCATTGTTATTCAGGTATTGTTATTGTTATTATATTTTTATTCAAAGATAGACATTGTTTACCTAGACAAATCTTATTTAACCATTGATATATGTTTATATTTCTACTGTAATATTTAATGGGGCTCGCATTTTATATAATTTCTCCTTAATCATGGATTTATCTTGCAAAATGTGTCATTAGGACAATTTTTGTGTGGCTGAGAAAACTAGCATTAGTCTGGTACTCATTATTTGATAACATAAACAAATATCAAGTATACCTATTTATGTTTTGCTTGTACCATAACTTTCTCTTGATCTTCTTTTCAACCATAAGATAGACTCAAATATATATGATCATGCCACAAGATTTGCTCACACCTATAGGAGGTACCAAGCGTGTACTAAGATTAAACAAATTTCGATTATATCTATCGGCTCGTTACTCTGGAATAAATTAACTTGTTAAGGTTGACCTCAATTGGCTTATTTAAAAAGCTCTTAAAAACTTCCTCGTTTATACATTGTGCTTTATCCTCTCTAACCTATTGTTGGTTCCTTTTCTTCCCTCACTGCCTATTGCTTGCCCTTTTCTTTTTCTCCTTTTCTTTTCCTTTTTCTTCCTATCTTTAATCGTAACCTTACAGTCTGTGTGATTTTTTCACAATTATCCATTGCTCTGTTCGTTAACTAGGGTTGTTATTTATTTCATTTGTTTTGTTGTCATCTAGCCATCTATACTTACATTGTTTAGGGTTTCCAAAGTTAGCGGAACTTGTCCAGTTTTGGACGACCCCTTCTCGAGCATCCATCACTCTCTCTGACTGAAGTCCTCCTTTATTATCATTGCATTTGTTTGCTTTTGTGTTGACCAATTTATTATTACATTACACCAGCAGTGATTACTATCTAAACAATAAAATGGCTCTGAATTTAATTGGCTTTTTAATTACACTTATTTACAGTACGGTGAATGGCTTTCATTTGGGCTCAATTCCATTCTAGGATATAGCCTAGCTGTATATTTCAATTTGAATAACATAAGATAGACTCAAATATATATGATCATGCCACAAGATTTGCTCACACCTATAGGAGGTACCAAGCGTGTACTAAGATTAAACAAATTTCGATTATATCTATCGGCTCGTTACTCTGGAATAAATTAACTTGTTAAGGTTGACCTCAATTGGCTTATTTAAAAAGCTCTTAAAAACTTCCTCGTTTATACATTGTGCTTTATCCTCTCTAACCTATTGTTGGTTCCTTTTCATTTGGGCTCAATTCCATTTTAGGATATAGCCTAGCTGTATATTTCAATTTGAATAACAGCAATCTGGGACTAATATGTCCCAGCTGCAATTGATTTAGTAGAGCAATTGTTCTTTTACTAATGTTTAGTTGATGATGACAAGAAATCTATTAATTTTATTTTCAATTTATTCAAGTATAGAAATTGAAATCATAGAAATTTATATGTTCACAGGAAAAGAGTGTCACTTAAAAGAACTTGCTGCTAAGAAGCAACAGGTTCGTATACATGTCTGATAATCGGATAGAAACAGACGCAACGACACTGATAGACAGACATGAAAGAGATGTAGGCAGTCTTGCTCGAATATCATTCTAATCAAATAGTGACTGATCGACCCATAAGCCTATGGGTCGATCAGTCACTATTTGATTAGAATGATATTAGAGCAAGAGGATTAGGCCATACTGGTCACGCATCAGTGCGTCTTATTTGAAGACGCCTTTAATTTGCATATATCATATATGAACACATTCTTCTCAGTCTGCATCAGCGTAATTGTATGCATCCGCTTACACTTAAACTTTCCTTTCCTCTTTGGCCTTTTTCTCCGTAACCCATTACACCGACTCTGTATAGGCCTACATAGGCTATTCTCTCGACCATTTCCCTACCTTATGCTAAGCCAGCTACTACTAGTCTTGCCTAAACAACATGTTGGCTTATGCTGTGGGTCACACTCGCAGTAGGGTACATGGTTCCATGGGTCAAAAACATTGATTTTTAAAAATCAAACGTTGGTTTTATTTGGTTTTTGGTTTTTAGTTTTTCTTTTGATTTTGCCACAACAGTTTTGTTATAAATAGCGTCAAACACAGCATGAAAAAGAACTCCAGCTCGTTTATACAATTAATTTAACTTTATTTCGGGCTGAATAACACACAATTAATAATATCCTAGCAATATTAGTAAATTGAAAAAAAATATTTAAAAAAAACAAAATGCCATTTTTGTTTTTTTGTGTAAAAAATCAAAGAACCAAATAACCAAAAAGCCAATATGTTTGCAGCCCTGCTAAATTTAAGCGACATAATCTGAGACGTGCGAATTTGTCTCCAATGATCATTTTCTCGCCTATATCGCTCCTCGCAGTATCTGATTAACCCTATCTAGTTCGATAAGATTTCCTAGGAGGGACGAACCATAGGCTTAGTAATAATTATCAATTTTTTTAGTGTGATTAGATTAAAAATGGAGTTACGAATAACTGCGCTAGCACACTTCAGCGCCAATCCCCTCTGACATATATAGTATATTGGGTATTTTGTGGGTAAATGATCAAGTGAGAGCAAAGCATGTTCCTCTGCTGTAGTGTTTGATTATCCGCTCTCGTCAATCATTCGAGCGCTTTTCCACCTTTAGTAATTCTAATCACTGACCGCATGATACTTACCTAGGGGCCCTGTCTGGACTCTATCAAAGCATCCTTGATTTTTCTTGCCAACGGGTGTAGGCCTACGTAGGCCCTATGCGTATTTGCTAGCAGTCAGTTGGGTGTTCTTACAGCTGAGCTAATTATTGTAGGCCTATGGCTATCTGGCAAGTGAGATTGGTCATTGCGCAAACATCATCTTCATGTAATACCTGGTCTATTTCGCGCAACGATCGAGGCCTGCAATCGTCGCATGCCTAAAAGCACTCGTAGACCTAGATCTATATAGGCATAAACGGGCGTAGATGAATAAATCATCTTAGAAACGAGCGCACTCAATGTCTAACCTGTTGGCTATTCCTAAATCAATATCCTATAAGTATGTGTGCGACGTAGGTCCACTCCGTTGCATCAACGAATACGTGACGTAACTGGGAAAGACAAGAGGAATAGGATATCTGGTTGAACATTGTGTATGACACCTATTTAATTCAGACGCATTATGCTGCATATTGTATAGGAGTCATACAGTTCTAGTAATCAGACATGAATTCATCAGTGCATAACCTACCAACCTGTAATCTAGCCAATGTTATATGATCACATTGTGACATTGGCCAGTGCGCTTATTGAGACCAAATCATTTCTACATATGTCCCACTCTCTTTCTGCGCTCCATGTCTTTTCTTTCTTTCAACATTTTTTCGTAATGAAATCCATGGCCTTTCTCCGCCTTTTTGTTGAATTAATACGTCACCGATATGTAATTCCCACCTTCCTCCTATCCCTCCGTCCGCCCTTCATTACTTTCTCTCTCTCTCTCCTTCACTTCTTCCCTTCCTTCCTTCCTCCTTCGATCTCTACCTCCCTACCTCTCTTCCCTCCCCTTCGCTATCTGTATAATATATATATATATATATATTATTAGATAGAGCGAGAAAAAGTGTGTGCGTGTGTGTGTGTGTGTGTGTGTAGTTCTGTCTTTCATCTGCTATTTTTGTCATCTCGCGTTTCTTTCGTATTTAGTTTTCTTCCACCCTTCTCCATCCAATCACTGGACTCTTTCCTTTTCCATTTATATAACTGAACTCTTTCATTCTCAACTACCACCCGTACGGTCGTACCTTCTTCATTCAATTTTTCGCAACCTATTGCTAAAGCTTTTCTTGGTACTGTTTGACCGACCTCTTTTCGCTCATGACTCTTCGCGTCTCCTTCTTGTTCTAAACTCCCATAGTTCTATACGTTCTATGTAAGATGCAGCGTTTGGCCTACTATAAATCTTTATGACACGGAATACACCTGGTATCACGCAGACCAGTATACATAATATGGACCTAATTACTAGGCTATAGTGCCAATAGTTACTCACGTGATCATATATAAGTATAAACCACGCCCATGCTACATATTGTATACATGTAGAGACTATGCCGTGTATTACGTAGTAAGCAGAGTCCATTGCTTTCACCTAAGCTTCCGACTTGGCATTCAATGATGAACCGATTGAAGGAGAATCTATTTCTAGGCAGCTGTTGAATCTTCTCCAGAAGGCAGAGGCAGGTATACGCAAGCACGAACATGCGTATTAGAGGAGCAGGGATTGGTCATGACTCCCTTAGGACCTCATATAATAGGCTAAAATAAATGATAATATTATATATTGATCGGAATGCCAGGTAGCTACCTGTTCAGTTGTCACCAACGCTTCTCCTACAAGTACGTGTTTGATGAGAGGGACAGAGACGGACAGAGACAAAGAAACAGCGATAGAGAGAGACAGAGAAAGCAATAGAGGCGGACTCAGTGTTCTGTGTGCCAGTGTTTGCTTAAGGCACACGCGATTGAAGCTCACGACGTTAGGCCGTCATTCACACATTGGTCGCTATAACAGAGCAGGAGACAAAACGATCGAAATTCATACCAGGCTGGAATTCTCCACTTCCTCCTCCTCCTCTTCCTTTCCCTGGCAGATCTCCAATCGTAGATTATTCGGCGTCTACTAGGACTGAATTTTCATCGGACAGACCTTCGAACCGTCAGCCTCGTAAGGGCCTCTCTTTCGACCATGTCGAGACGGATGTTCACAGCGGCGTCGATGTTTCTGTCGGGAGCTGTCATTGCTTGTGGACTTAGCTTTTTCAGTCCATTCTGGCTGCAGAACTTGAAGCCATCGGAGCCGTCCATCACGAACAAGACTTACCTCCTGTCAAGTCCTGTCCCTTGGACGGGAAACTACTCGCGGGGTCTGTGGGCGCAGTGCGGCTCTCGTTGCCAATGGTTCTGGGAAGGGGACTACCTGCTTCAGAAGAATCTTCTAACACCACTCAGTGAGTCAAACTGTCTGAATATTGCGCTTCCTCCTCTCCGAGTTTGGTTGCATCCGCATTGGGTCCGTTGCGAACTACTCAGAGGCGGCGATCCCGGAGGTCGAGGGGGACAAGTCCCCCTCACCTTTTACAGAAATGGGACACGTTATACGTTTGTTCCCCCACATTTCTTACCCCTCTCATTGAGTGTCCCTCCCACCTCTAAAACTCCCTCGTCGCCTTTGGAGTTACTTGTGTATTGTAAGTTAGTAAGCATATTCCATACTGTATCAATTGCATATCCCACTCTGATCCAAAATTCCGATTCACATGTTTATTGTAAGTAAGTAGGTAGGCCTATATTCTTTATTATACCAGTTGGATACCAGCACTCGGATGCTGACAATCTAATTATGAACGTCTTTCGCATAAGATTATCTGCCAGAGGTAAGGATCGAGCGGCCGTGAGTTCCCGATCATTGGGTAGGCCTGTACATGTATTTGGGGGTTGGGCCGATAATAATCACCTACGAGGGCAAATATAAGTGTCTGCCGCATTTTTTGGTAGTTGAAAAGCATTGAATTCACCTTAGGGATCGTCCATAAAGGACGTCCGCAAAAATGCATACTTTTCACCCCCATTGTCCGCGTTTGTCCGCGTTCCACTTACCTCTGACCCCTATTTGCGGACGCATCACACATTTTTACCAGGCGCCACTGCTTTTTAATAGACATTTATTGAAAGAGAAAGAGATTGAATAAAAGCTATGTGAAAAAACTGACATCTAATTTAATAAACGCTTATTTGCATGTGATTCTCTAAAATGTGAAGCAGGCCTATAACCTAAAGCTACTAATAAGCAACTAAGATTATGACGTAACTCCCATTAGACGTGACTTTGGCAATAATTTAGCATGGTCACATGCGGACGTTCGACCGCACAGTCTATGACCCCTCCCCTGTCCTCATTTGTCCGTTTTTCTTCTACCCGTCGTTGCGATCGTCCTTTGCGAATGAGCCCCTAGTGCTTTCGACTGCGGTTGATTTAGAAGAGGGACTGAATATCAACTTGGTTAGCGAACAGTTTTCATAGGTTCCTGCGAATAATGGTTAATGGCGGAGGACTCTCCTGTGGACCTCAGAGGGTCCAGGGTCAGCATGAGTATATGTGCCACTGCCCTCCCAGCTAAAAACTGTAGGACAACATATTGGTCGATGTCCTCATCTGTAACATTGGCGATGTAACAGCTACAGGCGGAGAAACAAGAAATCTGCTAAAGATCAATAGTGTGGCGACAGATCGAAGTCGAAAGTAGAATTATAGTTGAATGGCAAACACAACCAGAACAATTTTCATCGCGCAGTCGTGATTTTCCTCCTAACTGGCGTTGATAGTCTAACTGATTCCAAATTAAAGAAGTAAGTGTGTACCAAATGGCATGAATCGTATCACATGAATGGTCACCATCCATCCATCCATTCATCCATTCATCCATCCATTAATCCATCCATTCATCCATCCATCCATCCATACATCCATCCTTCCATCCAAGTGCTTAACGATGGAATTTCATGCTCACAAAGAATTTTTTGGATTGAATTCTGAAATAAAATATATTTCTTAATTGTGATCACCGGTTTATAAGATCTTTGGACATGAATAAATTGTATGCAGGTAATGTCTCAATGGGAGGGACATAATTCATAGCACCTGCCATCGTCTTATCAGGAAAACCAATGAAGCGGCTATATATATTTTGGCTTAGGCCCTACACCAATTCATTCACCTTGGTTAGTTGTGTGCTAAGCTGCGTACGTATGGGCGTTCGGTTGGTTCAGTATGCCTGGATGTCTCTGTTCCCTTAATTTTTTTCTAGTCATCACTTTCATGTACATGTACCTGCATCCCGCTTCGTTCCATTGCAGCTGGTGATCGGGGTACTAGATGGCTAAGAAGTCGCGGTCCACTTCACACGACGGTTTGCCAACTCCCCGCGCCCAGATAAGGTGTTGGTGAAGATATGTTACGCCAATGCCATTGCCTTTAACTTCCTGAAGAGACGGGACGTAGTGCTTAAGATGGTGCACGATATCGTGCCATTTTGTCCACTATGCATGCTCTGAATCCTCTGTACTGCAGGGGTTCGATCACTTGCTCTTGTCGTCGCAGATGACCTCATCACCCCAGAGAGATCCACTTGGCCCACTGTTCCTTATTCTGCTTATGCAGTTGTCCTACACTCACTTGAATTCAATCTCAAAGTGGCATTCCAGGACGATCTTACGCTTGGTGGAGAGGTGGAGGCGTTGGCGTGGGACGTGCTGGTCGTGACCTGGCTTGGAATACGGTTGGGTCTAATTATCAGCCCTGGTAACTGCGAGGTTTTCAGGCCCTACAGCACAAGCTTCAACTAGGCTGACGCTGCCACTTGAGTTGAGGCGGAATTTAACACAGTTGAATTTGCGCATACGTATACTTAAATAAATTTTCTTATGATCCTAATTTTACTATGAATGGCTATGACTTTTTAAGCCCATTTTAAAATTTGTATCTTAAATAGTGAAGATAATCTGAAAATATACAGACCTAAAACATTGAAATTTTCGGCAGCTTTGTTTTTGAAGTAGACGTTCAGATATAACTGAAAACAAATTCGAGCTATGCCCCAAGGGTCCCTACAAAATTTCCTGCGTACGCCTTTGGGGGAATTGTAGTTTACTTTGAAGTCGATTCCTATTGAATAGTTTACCGTTGAGTGGGTGTAGGCCTGATACCCCTACCGATTGTTATATTGTATTCAATAATAGTCTTCGATTCAATTCGGAATTTAATTGAATTTTAGCAGTGCATGTTACAAATATTTTTTATTCATTTTATTGTACCTATTTCACCTCCAAGACACGTAAGCCTATAATATTAATAATGAGATCTGAATGGAATGCAAATTGACTCGAACAACTATGGATTGATTACGTTCCCGGTGCACTATCGAATAAGCCTAGGTGCCGCACAAGTCTAAGCAGCGAGTAATAAAGCGAGTGTTCAGCAGAATATAGGGCAATCTGTTAGGTAGTTGCAGTTTAACGACACTGCGTGATAGCAAGTATCATTAGCGTCGCCCTCCTCCTTGGCTTGGGACTGGCACTGTCAGGTTGCAAGCAGTGGATGTATTTGCAATTTGTCGAGGAAATAGTGAAGGAGATCTTTGGCTAGGCACATAATGTATGGGGAAATGGAGAAATGCTTCACTTGGAGAAACATGAGGTAGCAAATTCCGCTACAAGTTGGAACCTGTTCAGTGGACCTACACTCTATAATAACACGAATCGGATAACGATAATTGCGATCACTTGTGAAACTGACGACGAGATTGAGAATGTGATCGGAGGAAGAGAAGAACTGGAGGGAGAATGAGGATTGAGAAAGAGAAAGGGAAGATTAGAGAAGAGGGAACGAATTGCGCATGGCTTTTTCGTCAGATTGATTATTTACGTTTCTTGCGATTTCTGTTGATCACTGTACTGCGATGTCTTAAGATTGCGTGGTACAAGCACATCAAATTGTTTTAGGTCTATACCTACCAATAAGAATTTAGCACATCTAACTGTTCTATACTTACACATAAAAATTAAGCACATCTCACTGCTTTAAATCTACCTATAAGCACTAATCACATCTCATTGTTTTTTATTATCTACCCATAAGCATTAAGCACATCTCATTGTTTTTTATTATCTACCCATAAGCATTAAGCACATCTCATTGTTTTTTATTATCTACCCATAAGCATTAAGCACATCTCATTGTTTTATATCTACCCATAAGCATTAAGCACATCTCATTGTTTTATATCTACCCATAAGCATTAAGCACATCTCATTGTTTTATATCTACCCATAAGCATTAAGCACATCTCATTGTTTTATATCTACCCATAAGCATTGAGCACATTTCATTGTTTTAAATCTACCCATAAGCATTGAGCACATCTCATTGTTTTGAACCCATAGGCACATCTCATATTGGTCCATGAAGGTGTTTGACATGAGACACCACAGCGAAGGTAATCTCTAATTGGATGGTGTGTCTGATGAGGACGGCTTTCATTGTTATAAACATAAAGTAACTGTCGTTTATTTCAACAGCTTTTCGTTTCTAGGTCACTGAAGTAGGCCTAATTATCCGTGGAGTTTTCGATTGAATTTGCGCACGTTAGGCCTATAGTACGTCACAATTACGTATTCGGTCAGTAACGTGTGTTGCAGTCACGCGGTCATAATGTCGGTATTCGGTTAAACACATTATGCGAGCATTTCGGATAATCGGAATTCTAATTTGGGTTTTTTAAAAGTGATGTGTATACACTATGCATAGTATACAGTGACCTAAATAGTTTACGCCTGCATCTGATTTAAAACATGGCAAAGTTATTGACCTCAATAAAAATTCCTGTTTGCTGACTGACTGGCTGCACTGGCTTGCTACCTGGCTGAATGATATGCAGCACGAATAATGTAGATTTTACTCCCTTCAGCTATTATTACGATGGATAGGCCGACAATGCGTTCTGGAAGAGCAGTCGCTGCTGCTAGCTGTTGCCCATGCTTTATAATTGACGACAAATTGATTGTCTGGCTCGTAAACAAATGTTCCCTCCACACTGGCATCACGTTTTGACCTTTAGGTTCAACTTCAATGGTGACTCGGTCGTTTGACGCATCTTCATACAGGCCTACTCTAAACGGTCATTAAAAACACGTTGGCCTATGATGCATTGTTCTGCACAGCGAAAGTTTCCGGCGAAATTACTCCGTTGAAACCATTCAATTTAAGAGTCAGCAGATTAATGAACCTAAAGCATTTTCAATAAGCTTACCCTTTAAATAAGTTTACCGGTCAGTGTACTACAATAGATACTAATTAAGGTAGTGAGAAGTATAGGACCTGTACAAGAATGATGTTTCGAATACTTAAAAGTATTCAAAAGACAATTTCACCTACAACTGTTTAAGCAGGTCTACATAATATTTGGATACTAAAACATGTGTAAAAGTCAATATAACGGACCAGAGGCAAAATAAGCAAGTGATCTTGGTTAACATTTACTAAAACCTAGACGCGACACTGAATTTCGCATTCATGCGTAACGGTGTAACTTAATCTCTCGAGTTCTTAAACGATCATGACTTACTCAGACGTGTCTTCTCTTTAAGCCGAATAAAAACGCGTCTAACTTCAGCCTATTTTAACCATGCATACCGCAATTGCGGGACCCATAATAGGCCAAATTATTAAGGCCTATCATGGTCATGCCGTTTATTTAGTGCCACATGCTTTATCCTTTAATTTAGGTATCCACGATTTCAGGATATAGGCCTACATTAGGCCAAAGAAAATAAGACTGTTATCGATTTTTTATATGTCACATCATGATATTACAACCGAAATTTGATATTGCCCTTCTTCCAACATTGTCTTTGCTCAGAAGTGCATACACACACTTCGACGGCGCAACTGCAGTTGTAATGCAGAGCAATTGTGCGCGAAGGAATTGCTCAAAGTCCACACAGTGACTGACTCCTCGGACGAGGGTCGACCCGCACTCTCAGTTACATCAGTATTTGACAATGGCTTTTGTGCTATTTTACTTCAGTGATGAAAGTGTATGGCTTGTACCACTACCAGAATGAGCCAGAGGGCATTCACCTAAATGAATTGCGCATCAAACAATTTCGTGTGGGTGTGGGCACTATATCAAATGCACTGCCAATGCATAATATATAGTGACAATGAAAAACTCAGGTCTCACGCGGGCAACATCAGGTCTCACGCGGGCAATATCAAATTTCAGTTGTAATATCATGAAGTGACATATAAAAAATCGACAACAGTCTTATTTTCTTTGGCCTAATGTAGGCCTATATCCTGAAATCATTTAAGCATTTGGTTTCACTATAGTATCAACATTGGAAACATTTAGTATCCAGCTTCATGCGAAGGCAATTGCGCTGGTGATCGGTCCAATTTTCTAGAATGGGTTATACAATACAATACAATACAATACAACACAATAGAATACAACACAATACAATACAATAGACCTACAACTGAATTTCGATATCGCCCTTCTTACAATCAGCTCAGAAGTGCATGCACGCTTCGACAGTGCAACTGCAGTTGTAATGAAGAGCAATTGTTAGCGAAGGATTTGCTCAAGGTCCACACAGTGACTGACTCCTCGGACGAGGGTCGAACCCGCGCACTCGGCACACACTGAGCATTACAGGCCGATCGCTCTAACCAATCGGCCATGAACCGTGCATATAGCGTCGTCCTTGATCTTTGTTAACCTCTATTCTGTATGCTTTTGAAACCATTTGTTGGATTCTATAGTCTTCCATTGTTAGGTTTGACGAGTCTTTCTTGAGATCAGGCGCTACACAAATCCGTGACTAACATGACAATCAATTGTAATCGTAAACGTAAGAGTAATCTCCAGACTTCTAAAGCGCCACTAGACAGCTAAGCGCAGGCTACCAGCTGTTTCACGAGCTCTTAGCAATTAGGCCAATAATCATTGACCTGTAAGGGAACTCAGAAAAGTTTATCATAATTTCTAGAATGAGCAAAACGTTAAATATACGGGACTATATATTACCTTGTTGCAAACAAGTGTAAGTTGTCGACTTGTGACCTCAAAATAAACGAATTATAGATTGTTTGGTGTCGAAGGTCAATTATAATGTTTTGTGTATCGTGTTTAGAATGGCATTTGGCGACCCAGGTACTTTACTTCGTTGGAGTCGCTCTGGTGCTTATCAGTGAGATCGTTTCTCGTCTGCATTTATGCTGGAAGGAGAAGGATGCGGTTCACCGAAGCGTATCGGGATTACTCTTCTTCAGTTGTAAGTATATGTCGCCTACTTCTATACATCCTCTACTTATTACATCTGACCTTGGAACATAAGCCCCAACCTCGTGTGAATGTAAAGTAATGCTTTGCAATATATGTGAGTGTTTGTACCTCAATTCATTGCATTGCCTGTATATATACAATGCATGTAAGCGTAAGCATACTGCGATTCGGCGAAAGTCCAAATGAGAGATTGCAGAGCTATAACTTTCTATAACTTTCTTAGTTTTCTCATGCCTTGGTCAGTCTCTTCGTCTTTACTAGTGACATCCTATATACTGCAGTTGCAGATGTACCTTCTATTCCCGAGTTCTTTCTTACTCAGGTATTGCACGTATCGTTGTACGTATTGTTGCCTATTGTAGTCTGTTGCCAAACGTCGGCTGTGGCTGTCTTCGGTGGTGGAGCCTGGAACACATATTCCGCCAAATCGCGTCCTCTGGAGAACTACGCCTGGGAGAATACGTCCTACGTCTACTTCCACTGGAGTTTCTGGATGACCATTCCGGGCGGAGTTCTCACCATCACGTCGGCGATAATCTTTCTTTTGATCGGATGCTGGTGCCGCCGGTTGAAATAGCCGCCAGTTTGGAGTCGCTGGCTTCGGACTCTGGAGATTATGGAGAGAGACACTAGATTTAACACATGCCTATACGTTACAGAGATATACTTCAGTTGATAGGCTTCAGACGAGCTCAAACTTCACAAGACGAGACATTAAGACCTGTTTGCAGAATGTTATTCCTATCAAACGTCCAAATTGCGATGATTTCTTAACCATGGTCGAAATTAAAGTAAAGCGATCCTGCTCTTCCCACCAACCTATACATGCATGTAGTCTGGTCGTGAACGGTCTCATGACGCTCGCTACGGCGGCTGACCACAGGCGATGCACTGGCTTCCAGAGTGAGCCTTACATTACTGTCAGTGGGGACGCCTAAGGTTTCTGTTTCATAAACGACTACTATTGTACTGTAGGCTACAGCTTAGGTCATTTTATCTTGCCACAGTTCGTTCTTTATGTTCCATGCTCGCTAAAAGTCCAGTAAGATTAACTGTCCGATCTGCCTGCCTATGCTCGATCTTATGTTGACTGTTGTCGAGACATATATATATATATAAAACTAAGAATAACTATGAAGTATAACTTTGAAACTAAGATATATATAAGTCAGCTTTCTATCTGCTTCTGACAGATGTATCACAGGATTTGGGGACATACATAATCTATGCTATTCAAGAGAATATATATCCACGGCTGAGGTAAAGTGGAAATGGAGAAGCTATCCTTGCCTTGTCTTCTTCTAACTTTTCTATCTTTTCGTCTAGACTCTAGACCTATACTGTACAACGAGAACGCCGAACATTTTTAGAATGATGAAAATGACCAGATCGATGTTAATAGTTCGCAAAATCAATCTTTCTGATTTTCGGCTTAACTTTGATTAGGTACTAATTGATTTTAGCAGAGATGGGCAGAGACAAACCGGAGAGTTGTATATACTTATATATAACAGCTTGCAGAAAGAAATAACCGACTACTTTCCAACAATTTTTAGTCGATTTTCTATTTTAAACTTTTTACATGGACAAGTTTGATTGAGACATTATACTACAGGATGGACCAGCGTAAATGAATCGACTTTACTTGCAATTGTCCTTACCCGGCTCAACGACTACTTCACATCCAACTCATGTCTCAACCCCTAGCAATCTGGCTTCACTAGACACCACACCACAATAACCCTTCTTGCCGCTCTGTACAACGAACTCGTCTCTGCCGTCAGCCACCAGCAAGTCTCCTGCCTCTGTTTCCTAGACATACACCGCATTCGACACCATTGATCCTTCTAAATATTGGCTATCTTCTTGACATCTCTGGCAAACTGCTCTATTCTAATTCTAATCCCACTTATCTTCCAGTATATATATTGTAAAAGGATCTTATTAAAAGTTTTTATTTGGTATTTTCAAACTACTTTAGAGAAGTATTTTGCCCATCTCTGCTAAAATTAATTAGTACCTAAGCTGACCGAAGCCCTAGCCTAGAAGGACAAGACACTTCATTTCTTTTTAACATTTATTGATCGAACATTAATTAATAGACTTCTTCATCGATCTAAATTAGTCCGCAGACGAAAGTTAGGGTCTTCTTTGTCATCCAGGGAGACCGATGCCTAGTAGGTCTAGTGCTTGTGGTGGCGTCGACGGCGCCTGCTTCGGCTGTGACTTCGTCGTCGGCGGCGGTGACTTCGTCGGCCCCTGCGGCCTCCCCTTCGGCGGCGCCTCCGTCTCGAAGGACTCGCTCCCTCGTCATCGTCCTCCCTGGCCGTTGCTGCTGCTGCCGACGCTTTCGGCCGGGCGCTGCGAGACCTATCTCTCCGTCTAGCGGCGGCGTCCTCTCCCAGGTCTTCTTCTTCCTGCACAACCAACAACAAACCAAATCCCTTCCCTAGAGAACGTCGTAGGGTAATAACGAACGCCAATTCAAGGACTAGTATTTAAGCATATCTGCTAAGACCTAGGTACCAAGGACTAAGGTAATAGCTAACACCTAAACCTAAGCTATTCAAGGCTAGTGTCTTAAGCATAATTTGTTTATCTGCTAAGACCTATAGATACCAAGGATTAGGGTAATAGCGAACACCTAAATCCGAGCTATTCAAGGACTATATAGTGTCTAAGCCTATCTGCTAAGACCCGTGCAGGTACCAAGGACTAGTCTTCACACTAATTTAACCTAATCGTATTTAAATCAATTCTAAGTACTCTAATCTAAAGCCTAAGCTAGCCCTGTTCTCTAGTAGGTTTGACCCTGGCCGAGGAAAGCTACTCGAAGACAGCTTTCTTCGGCCAGTATAAATATAAGGTCAACCTACCAGTTCGAGATCTTCGTAGTCTTCCATCCTGTTGTTGTTCTTCGTCTTCTTCCGATCTTCTTGGAGCGTTGGAGGAACTGAGCTACCAAGGGTTCTCGTCGGGTAATATTCACTTTCGGCCAAAATCGAGCATCTCCTAGCCAATCATGGCTCAGCTCCGAACACAATACGCTGCCATGGTAAGCAAAGATCCAAATCTCGCGATACCGATTTTCTGTTTGTCTTCTGGATTCAAATGACGTTATTGAAATACAATAGGAAAGTTGGAACAAAGGCTATGAATTTGCAAAGGATGGCTACGGTAGGGGTCTACACAGTGACCGCAGTGACACTATAATAT
The DNA here is from genome assembly GCA_959347315.1 of Bimastos eiseni. NCBI lineage: Eukaryota > Metazoa > Annelida > Clitellata > Crassiclitellata > Lumbricidae > Bimastos > Bimastos eiseni. The sequence goes on from OY365807.1 coordinate 27,508,585, forward strand.
TGTGTATGCAAAACGACGTGTATTAATCGGTTTGTGAGTGAATGTACTACATCAATTGAATATTTGATCGTTTTTTTATTAATTTTAACTTCTGAAATTAAGACAAACAAAGGCCACTTCATTATTTGCTCAGAAGAGTCGTCCATGGAAGAGTGATCCTGAGTTATGTGGGCACAGGAAGAATTAAAACACGTCCGAAATCTAAAAAGGTGTTGTGAAATAAGGATACGAACGAGGTACGTAATAATAATAATAATAATAATAATAATAATAATAATAATAATAAGAGCCATTTCCAGACAAATTGCATAAATAGCAATCTCTAAGTCCCTGAGGGATCCTGTATACCTCGGGGCATAAAATAATAATAACAATAATATAATAATAATAATAATACCAATAAGACAATTTATATAGCGCCGCAGCTCATCAGAAGCCGAAAGAAAGGGGGCTGTACACGAGAAAAAAATGTCAATTACAGTCGTATGATTGTTGGAAAAGATATGTCTTATAAGACGCGATTCAAATGTCTCAAGTGATGACGCACTCTTCACATGTTCGGGGAGATCGTTCCATGAAGTTGGTCCTGAGACTGTTGCGGTAGTCAACCCTGGAGACGATGAAGCTGTTGCCCAAGATGATGGCGGTTGATGTTGGGATGAATCTGCGAACGGTTTTTATGCGACGCAGTTTGTAGAAACAGCCTCGAACGAGTTGGCTCACGTGGGCTGTCATGGTCATACAGCTGTCTAAGTGAACTCCAAGGTTGCGGATGACGTCAGCTGGTGAAACTACTGCATCATCAATAGTGAAGGTGCCACAGACCAGTAGGGTTGTGCACCAAAGGAACTCCGACTTCGATGGGTTGAGTTTGAGACGGTTGGAAGCCATCCATCCTGAAATACGTCTGATACCCAAGAAGCACCCTCTGCTTCAGCTCGATGGTTTGTGGTGGTTCACAGAAGAAGTAAAGCTGTGTATTGTCCGCATATCAGTGGTGGAAGAGGCCATGTGCCTCAATGACTCTCCATGTCCGCCGTGTACAGAACAAATTGAGAAGAGAGGGCCGAGCACTGACCCTTGTGGGACACCACAAGTGACCGGTCTGGGTGACGTCTCTTCCCCTGCCATATACATGTATATGGACGGATTGTGATCGCCCTTTTATGTAGGATTCAAGCCACCTAAGCCCACTGTCCCTTATTCTAAACGAGCTCGACAGTCGATGTATCAAGATATATCGTTGTTGTCTGTGTCGAAAGCAGCCGACATATCAAGCAGTGACAGGAGCGCAAGTTGGTCTGAATCAAGGGTGTAACAAGCGGGGCAGGGGCACCGGCCACAATTTTGAAAATAGGGGGGCAAAGCCCCCCGTTTTAGTGTTCTGTGCCCCCCATGTGCCCCCCAAATCGGTTCTATTTTTTATTTTTCTCCAATAGCTTTTATATTTAATGATTAAGGTATTGTAGGTCTATAAATTTCCAACAGTTCAAAGTTTGTTTTTGCGATTTGTTCTTATTTAATGCAGATACAAAAACTGTAATTTACACAGGAGAATAATGCATGTTTGGTTATTCATTCATCTATTATATATCACTTTATTCCTACCCAAAATACATTGAACTGAACATTTCTGACAATAGAATACTCGTCATTGGCCAAAGAAATATTCTAGTGGTTGGTCTACAATCATGAAGTCAGGGTTCACCCGGTTCAGATCCCTGCCAGAGCACAAATTTGGTTGGAAATGTCTGTTGCAATTAACACGCACTTCCTAGCCGACTCCGCTATAATGAGAAGTTCCTAGCATGGAAGACTTGCATAGAGCTGCTCTGTTGGTGATGTGCGCTGGTGAAAGACTGTGGCGATCTAGGCCCTATAGTTCTACGTAAGTCTAGTGCGCTATCGGTCTTCCTTCCAAGCTCTAGCCATAATCCGGCCCGAGGCTACAATCGTGACCCATGACTTTCATTTTTTTGCAGTCTGAATATGACAAAAATCGTATCCCGAGAATCCAATTTACAAATCTAAAGTTGTCTCGTTGACCACGATGATCCAGGATATTGAATTTGGTGAAAAACTCACTCATTTGGATATTGGCAATACTAAATTAGTTTCTGCTATTGATTGTAATGTGTCAACCAAGTGATCTCACAATAAACGAGTGTTGCATTGACCTAATCCTTTAAGTGGGAAGCTCCGAGAATGAGTGATGAATGGGTTTCCACCTCCATATCCAGAGGACTTGGAAATTAAGTTGTAGGTATTTAATTCATGCATGCCTTCATAGCAAAGGAGTTGTTGAACATCGGAGCTACATGCATAAAAGGCGCAAGCTGTGGAGCCTCGACTTCTTTTCCATTGCGATCGGTCTTCCTTCCAGGCTCCAGCCATAATCCGGCCCGAGGCTACAATCGTGATCGACCCATGACTTGGGATTGGGAAGCTTGTCCTTATACTTCCTCGACAATGGTCGGAATGCTGCACGAGAGAGTATTGGCCTACATATATGCCACATCTACGAAAGACGCAGAACCGGAGATAGAACCAGCAAGAAGCAGACAGAGCAAGATCGAGAGATAGAGACAGACAGACACACAGACATGCAGACAGACGGACTCATATAGTTCGATTGATTATACAGGCGTTTAGGGCGCGATCGAATCATATTGCTCGATGTAGATCATCTGAGCGGGAATCTTAGCGAAACTAGAAAGTCTGTCCACTTTCCGAATCTGTTCAGCATTGCTTAGTAATGCCTTGTCTTCGCGGCTGAGAAGTCTTGATCGATAGAAAATACATGTTTCATAAAATCAATCAATCAGTCAAAAAGACTTGATAAATCGCCCCTTCAAGTTATATATCTATAATAATACTCAGAGACGTTCCCGGCTTAACCGTGACTGAAATAATATAAACTTTACAATTTCAATTTTTTACATTCTGAAGTTTATAAGAAAGTGTAGGCCTATTGATTGCTATAAATGCCGAGTCAATTGTAGGCCTATTGCACTGTATTGTCATCATTGTGTCCATTAAAAGTTATTTTATTTGGTAGCTAATTTTAGCGTCATTTCTTTCGTCAGAGGCGTCACTCCCTCTGTGTGATGGAGGCAAACCCCTTTGTCCCAAGTGTCGAGAAGGTAAGATATGCATGCCCGCTCCCTATACTCAAAAAATATCTCGCCGCTGCGGTAGGCCTACGTGGTTTTCTAGAGAAACAGCACGGCTTTAAACAATATAGGTCTAGCAGAACGAAAAACTGGAGAAAGTGTAATTAGGCCTACTACACTCAGTCATAAGTTACAATATTAAAACTAGTCAAAAAGCGTAGACTCTATACGCATCCCACGAGACGAGAGCTGTATAGAATCATATCATTTATTTTAAAAATGATAACAATCGTTAACTTGAAACAATTCAAACCTTATGCTTCTCCAGTCACGAATGCAGGCCAGATAAGTATGATTAAATCAAACCATTTTAATTACCAGACTTACTACCCTGCAAATCGGCAACAGACTTTGATCGATAATTGATTTTATAGAGTTTCATTCAAATCGCTTCCCAAAACGCACCCTGCACGCGAAAAAGAGGCGGGGTTTATTGAAATGAGCAACGAAACCAAGTAAGTAATTGTAGGGGTCTTTTGAATATTATGTTTAGCATGACGACAGTGAGCTTATGTTTGAGCCGCTAAATTGAGCTGCTGTATTTTCACGAATTACGGTTGTGCAGTCACTTTTCGATAATTCTTACAAATTATGGCCCTCGAAGGCTGCTTGTTTTTTGTGCGTAAATGATAAGGTGGTCATTCTTAAATATGGGATGTTTTGATTGATTAACCTTCCTGATTTCTTACAGATGTATATATTTTCAATCTATTACATTTAGGGTTCATTTCTCTCATACTTTCTCGCAATCTGTTCGCTCCGGCGAGTGGTTTCCGCAACTGAAAAGACCTGTATTGAACTGTGTGATATGACGAACTGTGTCGTTTCATAATATTAATAAAATAATAATTATTATTATTATCAAGAAAATAGTTATAAGAGAAAATAGTTCTGTCATTTCGTATTCCTTAGCATGTATTTATAAAGCCGCTAAGTTGAGTGTGATGATTGAGTATACCTGCCCAATGAGAGGGTCAGGTTTAGGCATCGTTAGGGTCGGGTTAGGCTTCATTAGGGCCAGGTTAGGCATCGTGAGGGTTGGTTATGGTCAGGATTAGGGCTAGTCTAGTTTATAGATATAGGTCAGAGTTTGGATTAGTGTGGTTTATGGATTTACGGTTAGGGTCGTGGTTAGGGCGGTTTATAAAGGGTCAGGCAGGGTCATGGCTAGTGTCGTTCATAGATATTACTGTAAAACCTTTAGCTGTAGAAGTAATTTCTTCGAGCGTAATTCTGTCATTTCATATTCCTTCTATGCAAGGCATTGCACTTCTCCATGCAAAATATTTTTCCGTTGGAGATACTCAATCTCTTCGAATTTCTGCTATCTCAAAAATGTTAATGTCTCAGCAGAAATTGGGAAACAGTTGGCTTAAGTAGCAGACAACAACGCTCATAGCAGAAGGAAAGCTTTAAAAAGAAGCTCATTTTGATGCTCCATTTCTCAGTTTTTATGTACAATCACGGTGGACCTTCCATTTACCGCAATGCGAGCAAGAAATTCATAAATATTGCATGCAAGTAAAAACACAAATGTGATAGATTGCCGATTCTGCTGCTGAAGTTATATTTTCAACACAATTCAGCAGCGGAGATGTTCGGCACAAGCGCACCGTTGAAGGCTTGGTGCTTCTGCTTGCAAATATCCGAACATCTACGCGACCAAAGGTTTTTCGCATATATCTAAAAATGACCATGACAGACCCTCATGATGCCTAGCCACCCTAGCCTACCTCTAGCAAACTCTCATGACACCTAGACTACCCCTAACCAACTCTCATGATGCCTAGCTTAACCCTAACCAACTCTAAGGACGCCTAACCCTAAGCGATTCTCATGATTCCTAACGACCAAGTTGACCTTCAGGATGCACATTAATAATGTTAAGGGTTTTTTAATGTGCATGTTGCAAAGGTTGTCCTGGGGTGTACTCAGCTGGGGCGTCCTCATAGGGGGGGGGGGTCTGGAGGCAAATACCTCCAATTTCAAGTAGGGGGATAATTTTTTAGTCTTGCCTTCTTAACACTGGAGACTGGGGGTTTGCCTCCATCACTCAGAGGGGGATTGACACCCCTGGTACTTAGGATGTCTGACAATTGACAAATTATGGATAGTATATTTTCTAGGATGTATATAGTCTGCGCCGGCCTTGACGTATTACAGCTACTATTGTTATTGCTATATTACTGTTATAATCAGTATTGTATGGAGAAGGACAATAAAACATTCGATTGACACCAATGGGTGATGAACCCATTGCTGAAGATGATGATGATGATGATGATGATGATGATGATGATGATGATGATGAATCAGTATTAGCAGTATTAAGTAACTAACTTTTGCTACTTTATAAACATAATTTCACGGATACTCTCATTCCTTGCTCACAACCATCCAAGTGAATTGTTGCATTTGTGAACCTTCTGTACACAACCAGTCGTAAGGTGGTCTAATCGACTATCGCCTCTGAGTAGATTTCGTGTAGAGGCGCTGAATTGAGTTTCATTGATTGACTTATGACTGGTTTTGTGCAGATGGTTTATGATTTTAGTTTGAGAGTTGTATATCACATTCAGGTATTGTATGTTGTTGCTGTGCACAATGGTTTAACTCAGAATATCCATTTCAACCTTAGTCTTTGTTTCCAGATCTCGAGGCCGCTGCATGGTCGATGGGTTGAAAACCTGTAGGTCTCCACAACAGCCTTGTTGCCCGCTTCCAGAGCTTTCTGCTGCTTCTGTCTATGCATTGTATTTCTTTTGGCTATTTCTTTATACCTAAATAGAAATAGAGTATCTGCAACCATTCGTTAACCCTTTGTACTTGTCCCATTTAGGAATTCCAGGCTTGGTACTGGTTCCAATACTGTCCAGTCTCTGAGGTGGCATTGCCTCCCATGTTAGCCAGCCGTTTTCAGGGTTCTTGCTGAGCCTCTCTACGTCACGCAGCTCCCTAGGTGGTACTTCGGCTAAGGCCTTCACCGCTGATGGCATAAACTCTAGGGCATAAACGGAATCGCCTTGCCCAAATATCCTGTTTGTTGGGGCTATTCGAAAGTATTTGCTTTGGCAAATATTGCACACACAAATAGTTAATAATAAAAAATTTTATTTAGTAATCTTTTTATAAACATTTAACAATATAAAAATGAAAGTAAACATTTAAAGCTGTATTGGGCCTAGTACTTATTACAGACGCAAAAATGTTTTACTAATTTTTCATTGCAAAAACGTCAAAAGTGAAGAAAGTCGAAAATTGTAAGCTTCGCCTGCGGATGGTACTTGCAGGGCTAGCGGTGCCACTACTATTTGGTTCTTACCCGGATCTGGGAAATAGTGCATCTAAATACTCAGATTCGGTACTCTGTGGAAATTGTCTACTCGGTTATGCCCTAATAGTCTCGGCAGTAGTCTCTCCTACTCCACTATTTCAACCCATCACCGTGCTTAGGTATGGTATTGGGTAGGACTTTGAGGATGTTGCTGTGCTTTGCTTCAACTCATAAAACCTTTTACACTGTGACTTTTCTTTCCACTGATCACCATCATTAGCAGGTTTGTGATTGAAAGAAATGACTATCTTTTCCTTCCAGAATTAATTACACTTTTTATTGCAACTTATTTGTGTATTAGGGCATTACCGGAAATCGCCTCAGCAAATATTTCACCTGCAAATAGCTAAAAATAAATTTTTTGAAAAAATTAATTTTTTTACAAAATAATATTTTTTCATCAAATAAATTTAGGACTAACGGACTTACTTATAAGTTATTGATTAATTAAACAAGAACTTAACATTCCATTGATGTTTCTGTAAAATAATTATGTTAATTTATCAATTTTAATTTCTTTTGGTTGGGTTGCATTCCTCAAGTGGGCAACCAAATCAGTAATTTTCCCGCTTGAATTGGCTCCACCCACTTTCCGGTAAACATTAGAGTGTAAAGACGTCATTGTTAACTTCATATTTCAAATTTTAAAACAAAGTTTTACATTTTTTCACTAATAAAGTTATTAACAAATAAATATATTGTTATAGCCTGGATACGCTATATGAAGGATATTGCTATAGACTCGGCATTGACTATAAATAGTTCTTCGTAGCTGTGCACGTGGAAGGCTAACTACGCTTTGGCCATGGGTGGTACTCGCTGCCGCTGGCCAGATTTGCCGCTACTATTCGGTTCGTACCCGGATCCGGCAAATAGTTCATCCAAATACTCAGATTCGGTACTTGGTGAAAATTGTCTACTCGGTTATGCCTTAGTGTGTATATATATATATATCATATTGCAAATTTCCTGTTTATATTTCAGCATTTGAAGGGTGAACTGTGCTAGAATAGCATGAAAGTGCTTCCCAGGAGCTTTCAGACATTGTCCCATTCAGGGTCAAAGGTGAAGACTGATCCAAGCGTTCTACGATGCATGAGTATCTGTGGAGTGTTGTACTTTGGTGCAGTCACTGCAACGGTGATGCTGACATCAGTCTTTTACACAATGCCCGTTGTCTACAATGATTCTTCTGGTGGCTTTTGGTTGCACATTGTTGTTGCCCTCTACATTTTTGCTGGCATTATTACAAACTTCACAATGCTGTCGGTTCGCAACAGCTATCTTCCGGCAGATGGAACTGGAGTCCTTCCGGGGCCTGACTGGACTCGCTGCATGGACTGCGACCGACATGTGCCACCAAGGACGCACCACTGCATCCTCTGCCAACGATGTATTCTCTGGCGTGACCACCACTGCTTTTTCACTGGATCATGCATTGGTATAATGAATCAACGATACTTCGTTTTGTTTTGCATCTGCTGTGCTGTGGGCTCGGCTTACAGCATCTATGTAAATGTGGTCTTCCTGTCGATGTCGTATACAGTGCACTTCTACGATTTCATTTTCCCTTTGACTGTTCTACAGTGGTTGTTCGGATTTCAGACTCTTGGCTTTCTTTATCTTGTAGCTCTTGTATTCGTTTCAGTTTTTACAATGTGTGGGGCAGCAGGCACTGCTGTTTGGCAGTTGTTTCTCATTGCTCAAGGCCAGACAAGTTTTGAATACTTGGATGGGAGGGGCAGAAACTCTTTGGGAATTGTGAGGAACATTAGGATGGTCTTTGGACCAAACTGGCTTCTTAAATTTGTCTTCCCGTTTCCGATTAATGACCATCTGAGTTATTTTAATCTATCAAAGCTTGTTTAAATCTGTTAACTGAGTTATTCTGATTGAGACATTGATTTTCTTATATCACATTCATGCTCAAATGTTATTTTTCCAATTGTGTGGACTTTGTCAAGACCAGTCTTTTGAGCTCTACAATATTTTGTACAATATCGTTGTTTCATATCTTTTTTGTCTCTTGCTTCTCGTAAGCTTGTGTAAAATTAGAAAATGATCCATGTGTGCATTCAGCACTACATGCCATTGCAATTAAAACTTACTCGATTAAAACTTACTTTCTTTGTTCTTCTTTTTTTTGCGGTTCTGAGGGTGAGACCAGCATTCCAAACATATTCGCTGTACTCTAAATCAGAGGTTCTTAACAGGTGTGTTGCTACACAGTGGTCTTTTTCTTGGTATGTCAAGAAAAATTTGTGTGTCGCAGTATGGCGGACACTGACTTACTTTAGCCGTTTGGGGACGTGGGCTACAAGAATTCATAGCACTCTATTTATCTATATAATTTTTTGCAATCTGGGACAATCACGTTGATTGCTTTCTACATAGAGCAATGATCAACATACAGTATGCACATTTGCGACCGCGCCTATGAAAATTTGTACCCATTAGGGCCAAATGGATCGAAATGGACATATTTATAATTAAGGAAATAAAAATTTTGCAAATCTGACTTTGGTAGCAATGAGACGGTAGTGAATACAATAATGGTGTTGCTCTCACTTCTTGTTTAAGTAAAACCAACCAAGAAAAACACGTAAATGAGGAAATCTGTTGTGTGCAAGTGACTTACTAATTGCACTTACAAAAACTTTTAATCCTAGTTTTAATATGTTCCCCAAAAAATCTGGGAACAAAAATTCCATTATCTGTTATACCTATAGGCCTAAAAAGTTAACTTAATTAAATGGAATCGTAGCATTAAATCAATTGAATTTAGAATTTAAAAGCATTAGACCATAAAGCTCTCAAAATGAAAATTTTAATTCATGAAAATGTGATCAATTTAAAATTTTCAATAAATAAGCTAGTTTGACAAAAAAAATTGGGGTCAATATTCACAATGTGATGGTTGCATGGTGTGTCGCCAAATTTGGTCACAACTTTAGGTGTGTCGCATGCCAAACAAGGTTAAGAACCTCTGCTCTAAATGTAAGTTATAAACTGAAGATAAAAGTATTATTAATAGTAAACTTGATTATTGTTTATTTTTTATTTTTAATTGTAAACTTGATTATTGTTTATTTTTTATGAGCTTGGGCATAAATGATAGGCATCTCAAGGTGCTGGCCCTGCATGTTCTGGACTTTGAGATTGTCAGTTGCCTTGTAAGAGGTAATGTGAGGAAGCACGTTACCTTTGTTGGTCTCCTTGCTAAATGTGTTACATAATTAAAAAGGCATTTGTATGTTTTGCTGATTTCCATGCATTACCAGAATTTTGTATATTGTTTGTTAATTTAGTAGTGAAAATATTATGTTTATTATTTTCTAAGATGGCGTTTGGATTTAAGGTTTTGATCTTAAGTAAGCTCATTTGTATTATGTGTTAACTGCAGTCATTGATGATTCCTTTTTTGCTGAATTTCATCCTTAAGTTAGCACTTCAGTTTGTAGGATATTTCCAAAATCATGTTAGATGAATCATTACTTTTCTTTTGTTGAGCTATTTTGTGTGGCATTTAATGCTTTAATGATGAGCTTCCTCAGTCACTTTTTAGTTCACTCTCGTCATTATGTGTTAAAGCGTTTAGTGTTAATTTATGACTGTTTTTTTAGTTGTTGGTAAGTTATATTAAAAATTCTATTGCTATACATTTTGCTGAATTTGTTTATTACTGCTGTGTAAAGTGTTATATATGAAATAGGTTAATTAAGGCTATTTACATCATTTACTTAGGGCGTCAGAGGCGTCCACATAGTGGGGTCTGGAGGCATATGCTTCCAATTTCAGGTAGGGGTCTTAGTCTTAGAGGGGGAATGTCTTGCCTTGCTAACACTGGCGGCCGGGGGTTTGCTTCTATCACTCAGAGGTGGATTGACGCCCCTGTAGGGCGTAATCTACTATGCATATTTATCATGCAAGTACTTGCACATTCTTGAATGAAATACAAGAGTACACCAGCTATAAGATGCATCTTTGACCGTTTTGAGCCATGCCAACAATATATTTACAATATCACTAATCATTTGTTGATACATTCTGGGGTCAAAGTTAACTTATTTTTAGCATCCCTGCATGCATGCCCTTAAACGGGATTGAACCCATATGGGCCATGTGTGGTCCCATATGAACGCACTGTGTGAATGCATGCTGACAGAGATAGATCCATGTTTGATTGTCCTGAAGTCTAGGCTAAATCCGTCTACTAATGCAGAGCAAAGCCATGGTGCGTAAGATTATGTATTGCAAACACCAACAGTGTACAAAGTACTGTAATCTATATTTAGTATTGACTTCATCAGCTGATCAACTATAATCCTATAATTATGATCTATATGATTCCTAACCGTCTGAGTTAAAATACATCGCGACCGGTCGGAGTCGCCATAATCGGACTTGTGTCTCTTATTATGGACAGGTGGACGGGGTGGAGGTCTGCAAATGCATAGACCAGAGAGGAGAAGGACACGGATCTAGAAAAGGACGGAGGCGATGAAGACAGGGAGGAATGAAAAAGTTTGGGAAAGTAGGATGGGATATGAATAGTAGGCCTATTTGACGTAGAAGGGATACCCCGTAGACGGAAGAAGGATTGGATATACTTTGCTAAACAGATCAGGGATATATGTCACGATTGGAGGGGAATGGGTGTTGGGGGTTGCAGTGGATTTGTTGTTGGGTGTATCCACATGATCCGTGAACAGAGGCCCCTCGATCGGTCAGATGACGGATCCATGCGACGTTGCATCGACACTGATCAATCGGTTCCATCCAGACCCTCAGAAAGTGGAATTCCACGTCGGACCGGAAGTGGCTCGATGAGAGTCCTTGGAACCTGCCTGCGCCGTGTTCGATGATCGACAGATGGCGGAGGCTCTTCATCGGCGCAAACACCCCGTGGGGCAGCGTCTCACGCCCCATCAATCTCAGGGACAGAGTACGTAGTTGACGCAGTCTTCGAAAGGCGGCGCCAGTCATCGTGTTTTTCGTGACATCTAGTGAGAGCGACTTGAGCTTCTTAAGTTCAGCGAATGTCTTCGCTTCGATGTCGAGTATGGGGTTCTTGTCCAACTGGAGGTTCTCGAGGCTTCGGAGTCCGCGGAACATGGTTGGGGCTATGTAGTGGAAAATGTTCGAGCGCAGATCCAGCCACTCCAGCTTCCGCACTCCGTGGAAAGTTCCTGGGAAGATCTGGTGAAGGAAGTTTGACGACAGATCGAGGTTTGTCAGCTGGGACAGTTTCGAGAGAAGCAGACGAGGTATAGAAGCTAGTTGATTTTCGGAGAGTTTGAGCTCTTCAAGGGATAGGAGGGAGTCGAAGGATCCTTCATCGATGCGTCTGATGGAATTTCTCTGAAGAAAGATCTGAACCAGTCGAATGTTCTTCCGGAAGATTCCCTTGGACACGAACGAGATTCTGTTGCTGTCAAGGTGAAGGGTTCTGAGCTGGGCCAGGCGTGCCAAGGCCGTTGGGATGCGGTTCAGATGGCAATCCGCCAACGAGATAGCCTCAAGCACCGACTCTAGGCCGACGAAGGCGTCTTCTGGACAGCCCTTCAACTTCAGGGGGTTGCCGCTAAGGTCGAGGGCTCTTAGGCGAATGACTCGGAAGGGGTTCCCCGTCAGAGAGGCTATACTCGACCGGGCCAGGTATAGACTTCCGAATGTGACGTTTGTCTCCTCAAAGATTGGAATCTGACGGACGATGCGCGAACACTGGACTGTGATGTCACCCGGTTGACCGAAATACTTACAGTCGCATTCGACAGAGGGACACGGTGCTGTTTGTGGACCGCCATCTGTGGAATGCGTCGAAAATATCAGGGCTAGCGACCTCCGCGCAATGAATATCAAGCAGCCATGGAAAACTAATGGAAGCCAGATGAGTGTCATCCTGATCATTATCGGAATGTTTAGCCAACGAGCTAATTGTATACGAACGATGTTTCTTTACTACTCAGAATCGAACTTCAGCGATCGATATTCGGCTATCTAAAGGAGTTTGCCATTATTTTTATTCGTGAAAGGAAGCTTCTTGACCGAGCAATTTGATCTACATGTTTGAAACGAACTGAGGTCCGAAACGAGTTTAAATAGCGTCCAGTTATCCTAAGGGTCGTGGCGATTCGTCTGCATTCCTGTGCGATCTGTAAACGGCTTTACCATCTCGACCGATGTAGGCACGATGGACGGAAGGACGGACGCAGGCTACGAGAGCGAAACACAGAAGAAGCCACATATGAACTGTGACGAAAGCAGATTGTTAGAGAGGCGGACGGAGGGAGAGGCGGACGGACAGAGAAACTGTATCTAATGGGAAGGAAATGGCGAGGCAACTGAACGAGCGGAAGTGTCAGTCTATATTGTATGGACGGGGCTCGGCTTAGTTAAAAGACGGAAAAGTTAGAGGAAGGAGTTGAAGAAGTAAGGGCTAAGATCCAAGGAGGAAGGAATTAAGGAGGGAGGAGTTTAGGAGGGATGTATATACCATCTGCCACAAATGTGTTAAATAATAAGAGAACGGAATTGAAGAGGAATAGTGCAATGGAAAAAAGTGGACGAGAAAAGGGGATGAAGAGAGATACATAGAGAGACAGAGAGAGGCTCAGGAAGACAGATGCGAAGGTCGAGGAAAGAGAGAGCAGCTCTCTGATAAAAGAAATCGGTTAAGTATATGGTAGATTGGGCATCGTTGGTGTTTGGCCACGTCTTATACACTTGCATCTGGCGAGTATAATCCTATTTTCTGGTTGCATGGAGACCACTTCTCGCCGAACTTGCTCTTATACATTGACCAGTGCAAGTGGTTCGTTCCTCAAGGACCTACGATTAGGGGTGATGTGAAGCATCTAGGTCCTTCTTTTGCCTTATTCGCTAATGCTCATACATTGAGTTACTCCATCACTCGCTCAGCACTCATCTATTGACCCACTCGTTCGTCGTTCACTCAATCACTCACTCGCTCACTCACTGTCACTCACTTATTCACTCGCTCACTCACTGTCCCTTTAATGCACGTCGTCATTCCCTCACCCACTCTTTCATCGAGGAAAGGATGGACCGGAATGAGAAGAGGAAAAGGGAGTTCTGGCGGTGTCTGCGTGTTGCTACCGATTGAAACCAATCGGCAAATATTTATCATTAGTCGATCGAATGGCATTGGTACGAATGGCATCGGTAGGATCCGTCTGTCATCAAGCTCTCTGGGACGGGAGAGCCTTCGCTGATCGACATGTATAGGATTGGTCGGATTGGTGGAGTCTGGATCATTGCGTTCTCGGATGGCAGAGATGAGCATTTGGGGTCAATTCTGACTTGACAGTGTTTACTACACAGAAGGCGCTCTAATGTTGGTCGCAGGTGTCTGGTCGATGGCGCTACCTGGCGCTCAAATGCTCCTCAGAAAGACCATCACAACAACGCAATGCTCTACTCATCGGAATAATTCTCGTGACTTACTGACGCCAGAGTTGTCCACGGGTCGGTTCGACCCGCGAGTCGGGTCGGGTCACGAATATCTGTAGATTAGGCTAGTTGGGTCGGGTCAAGATCCTGGCGGATCAGTTGGGTCGTGTCCCAAACCCAGACCCATTTCGACCCACCAATTTTTTGCATAGCTTAATTTTCAACTCGGTGATGTTCATCATGTTAATCAGATGCATTCATATGAACTGTAGGCCAATATCGCAAAGGAATTAGCGTAAAAACGCAGGGCAACAAAAAATTTGTGCCTTTTTACACTGAACTCGACTCAAGCTGTCGTATGTAATAATTTCTCATGATTTTATGGAAAAAAACGACGAAAGGTCAGGGCATTTATAAAACACAAATATAATAATAACAATAATAAAATTACAAGCGTGTGAGTTAGCTGAGGAGGCAACCATGGGACTCTTATGTACCCAATAATATCCGGAATTCTTTTGCATATATGGAAAAAGTAAGTTTAAGAGAAAATAAATAAAAATAAACGAGGGTCTCTTCTCTGATTCGTCTTCACAAATAAATATTATGATCTTGTATGACAGCCTCACTGTAATGCGTTTATACGACATTAGGATTTGACGATAACGATATTAATAAGATAGCACTAAAGGCAAGACTGGTGGGGTCAGATTGGGTCGGGTCAAGTACGTCATGGGTTGGGTCGGGTCGGGTCAGATATTTGGCTTTAGTAGTCGGGTCGGGTTCATTTTCAATGTGTTGGGTCGGGTCATGCAAATTTAACCCATGAACAACTCTGACTGACGCAGCTCCTTAATTCCGTTCTCCAGTTCACAAAGGATGTATCATCCATCCTGCTTGTTTGATTCTCTAGTTCCTCGTTTTCTTCCTTCTTGCATTCCCACGTGTTTACCTTCCTTACTCTATGCCTTTCAGTGGCGTAGCGCCATGAAGCGAAGTGGAGCAACTGCTCCAAGGGATGAGCGGCGTTTCCTCGGTCGATGTAAAATTATTGTGTCTTATAATTTGGGTAATCGTTAGCTTCATAAATTCACAAGCCTTAACGTCGTAGACCGTGCGCGTCTGACGAATATCGTCGTAGCCCATACGCGTCTGACGAACGCGTGATAGATTCGCGATATTTATCACACATCAATTAATAGCAGCACGCGTCCAGCCCGTGCGTATAAACAAATAACCTTCAATATCAGCATGCACATGTGATTTCACGCTGTTATAATTGAGCCATTACGTGAGAGCTAAGAAACCGGTTGACATGATTCCACTTGTTCCGCATAGTGTAAGTATGTCTTACCTGCACAAAGTTAGTCTAAATAGGACGTTACTCATATTCAGATCAGTTGCTCGGCTGCATTTAAACGCAGTAATTAGCTGTGTTCGTTGAAATGAACACATTTTCAGCACTTTTCTGTTTGTTGAGTATAACTTTTTTGAACATTTCTGTACTTCTTCTGTTCGTCGGGAAAACCAGTGCAGAAGAGTTGAACTCATTTGGCACTGATTTTTGAGAACTTCTCAAGTCTGCAGGTGTTTCTGAAGAGGTCCAGTTTACCCTCACAAATACCAAATAATCAGTAAATTCCGTGAGAAAGTAAAGAAGGACAATACTAGTTGTGTAGTTGTATCTTTTTTGTTACTTCTTCCTGAAACACAGAGAATGGACCTTGCTCAGTAGGAGGGCGTTTGAGCAAGGTTCGCTCCAGGGCGCCACCGAGGCAGCTACGCCACACTGGTGCCTTCCACATTTTCCTTCATCCGTTAAAAGCGCATAATAAGGCCTTCACAAGCGTGTGCGTGTTAACACTAAGATTATTCTCACTGGCCTCTTACAATTTACCCACAACTGCCACCACTACAATTACGAAAACTCCCATCACCATAACTCACCATTACCGCCAACATCACCACCACTACCATACCACCGCCTGCGCAGACCGTGGGCCTGTGATGGCACGGTGGCAAACTGCACTGAGAATTTGCGATTACGAACATTGTCGGTTATTTACCACAGATGACTCATATGTGTTGTACATTTTCTCATTTAGATAATGTGTGTGTATGTGTGTTTGTGTGTGTGTGAGAGAGAGAGAGACAGACAGACAGACAGACAGTTAGAGAGAGAGAGAGAGAGAGAGAGAGAGAGTTTGTATGTCTGCGTTTGTGTTAGTCTTTCTGTCGGCCTGAACATCTGGCCTGAACAGATTGTCGTCTGCTTCTGTTTCGTCTGAAGTAGATATTCACAAGTGAAAAGAGTCAAGTGACGTGTGTCACTTAGACTAATCTGGATGGACGTCATACTGTGACATTCTCTGCTCTAGATAACTCGATCGACTCTGGATCATCTGCTTACAGGTCATTGGTAGTCAACAGTGGTCAACGGTGGTCAGCGGTGTTCTGCTGAGCATTCTACAACCAATGACATTCGCCTCATGATTGAGAACCGGAAGCAAATATTCTTGTCAATTGCGTCGCATCGAGTTTATGGCGATTGATACATGCATGCACCACAGCGAATAATGGATCACTAACGATAAAAAGGAAACATTCTTTTTTTTGCGCTACTCCATTATCGTTATACAGGATAAGTCTTGGTCGATGCATAGGAAGTCGAAACGCAATCATTCATGAAAATTCAAAGTTCTACGACCTTAATTAGTCCAGAAGTTATTAAAATCGTTGCATTTATAATATAATAGTGCAGCCAGAAGTAATTGGCTGTAGTAGTCTTACGAGCTTCTGCCTTTTATTTGTTATTCACAGCGCAAATCCATCTTAACAGAAAGATCAGCTGGAAGCCTGCCTCTATCTCGATTCAGTTATACTTAGAATAAATCTACCTATTGCTGCATCCTATAAGCCTACTTAGAGGGGATTTCGGCGGTTGTCAAGTTTTAATTCACACATCATCCAGCTGTGACCCTGATCGACACGCTTATTGCGGGGAAATTCGACAAAGCGTCACATAAGTCGATCAATTAAAGGTTAAGAGATGTATGAGTAACACATGTGAAGACGACTAGCAGATTCAAGTAAGTATGATATGAACATCTGCGCGACGCCATTCAAAGCTAACCTCAAAGTTCTCAATGTTGCATTTTGCATTGCATGCGCTATGTTTTAGATTAAGTTCAACGATGCTGAGCCCTGTGTAACAGCAATGTTCCTTTGTTTTGTACATGACAAATTCCGGCGAAAATAATTCATTATTGCCAATCGTCTTTCGGCGACTACATTCGGGCGTTCCAGGTGGTCAGTGTCTTCCATTAACCGCCTCTACTATTCCACCACTCTTCCAATCTTATCTACGCACCGCCGTTGGAAAGCAACATCGCACGCCCTAGGAATTTCCTGCAAACCTACGTCTCGCATGCCTCCCTGCACACGTACCACAAACTATCGAACCAACACTCGATCATTAGTTGGGTTTGGAAGAAGAACTTGGTAATTTAGAATTGCCAAAAGGATGTTCTACTGATTATAATAGTGGCAGCTGCAGCCGGCCTGCTAGAAGTTCCGAACATCGCAGGGATTTCCTGTTTATAACCCAGCCGTCGTTAATGGTATAACTCGATCTGTTGCTTGGCTATAGACATGCAGTCTGGTGGCTTCAATATAATACTAATCTCTTCTGTCTTGATGTCCTTTTGTCTATCCTAAGGACAACGCACCATGATGACGTGTACATGTACCTATCGATCGTGAAGTCCTAGAAAAGCGTTCACAGATTCTGTTGCCATACATGAAATATATTGGTTGCCTCGATGGTAGAAGTATCTCGACTAAAGCAGGTAAATCATCAAAGGAAACACTTAATAAGTTTCCCTGAAGTTTCACGCTGTTTTATGTTGCTGTCGACGCCACTGTGCCTCTGTATATGGCTTTGTGTCTCTGCGGCTCTATCATAAGCTGTTTTGTCTCTCCTTGACAGGTTAAGCGAATAGTTCACATTTTCTGTCTTTGCTTGCCAACACTTTACTTGGAATTGCTTACCTTAGCCAATTATTCATGGATCCATTTATTTTATTGGAATGTGCGCTATCCTCAAGATTTTTTGAGATTATTAAACTTGATAAATTCCATTCCTCTGGCTCTATCAGTTTCGTTAAGGACAGTCGTCTTTCTCTTCTACTTAATGCTGCACATGTATAGCCAAGGAGGTATTGCATCCCAAACTGTATAGTGAGATATGTAGATTTTGTCACTTTTCTCGCTTTCTTGTTCTTTCTATTTTGCCGTTCTTAATACCTATGTTTCTATTCTTTTTTCTCGTTCTTCCCAATGTGCCTGTTCTGTCTTCGTTCGTGTTTTGTTCGTGTTGCTGATTCGATTGTTCTTTTTATTTTGCCGTTTATTTTTTTATTTCCAGTTTCTTTTTGTCTTGATTGTTTCTGTTTCCCAGCTCATCCATTCTACCACTCTAGTTCTTGACTACCAACCTTGTTTTACCGTCTTATGTCTGATTCCACTTTTCCTTTTGTCGCTCTTTTTCTAGGTTTTCTGTTTCGTTTTTCCGTTCTTACTTCTGACTCTTCTGTTTTTTCCTTTTGTTGTTCTTGTTCCCGGTTCTTGTTCCCTGCTCATTTGAATGGTGTCTATGTCAATCATTTCTTTCTGCATTACGGGATAGAGAAGCCTTTTCCGTTGTACACAATTCGTGATTGGCTGCGAAGTGCTTGTTAAATACTCTGATATCCTGCACTGTAAACTTGGCAGCATTTTAGAAACGTCTACATCTACAATCGTGTATCGGTCGATGAAATACTTGATAAACGTTTATTCTGTGCTTACCACTAAAACGGACAGCTTTGGTTTCCATAGTTCAAACAGCGTCGGCTTTCGTTGAATCTCATTATCGTAAGCTACATGTACATGTAGATTCTTGAATGTTTGTCAATAGGAAGGAATTTCACCCATTGACTCTATGTCTGCCGCATCATGCATGTAACTCAGTCGTTAGCCTACCTAATCCAAATTAAAATCTCTGCCAAATTTGGGAACCAGTATACTATAGAGCAGAATGATCATGATGTTCTTGATGATGTTGATGATGGTGATAACGATGATGATACTGATGATGATGCTTCTGCTGCTGATGATGATGACGACGACGACAATGATGATAACAACGACGGTGATGATGATGATGATGATGAGAAGAAGACGGAGGAGGAGGAGGGTGACGGTGATGATGATAAAATAGCATTTATATTTGATGATGATGATGAACCAGCTGCTGCGCTGACTCCATGCTCGCCTCTACATTCCGCTCCTGTTCTGCCCAATTAAATTATGAATTTAACGATCGAGACAGCATTCAAATGAGCAGACCGGGAACAAGAACAAGAGCTTTCTAGTGAGACCTTCCTCCTAATTCATCAATGGCGAAAATTAGATTTGAAGAGCATTGACACTTAATGAGTTAATCTACCCCATCTAACGATTAAAAACCCTACTTATGTGGCGCCAGTACTTTATCTATTGACTTAATAATTATGACACCGCTCTTTTGATTTCTAAGCTGTTCAAGTGGAGAAGAGAATTCCTACAATGAATCTTCGCATACTGCTGATTACACAACGATGCTTTGTTGCTTACCCATTCTTCCCTCTTCCAGTCGAAAAGCAGCTGTTCTACTAATGAATATCCGTAACGTGTAGATGGCGATTTTTTCACCAATGGCGCCTCTGCAGCAGCTGCTCTCTCCCCTACACCGGGTTTTATGAAACGACTGTCACAGTAAATTCACGTCACGTGCCGCCATGACATCTGGACGACCTCGACAGAACCAAACGATGTTAGGTGCTCGTGTCATCAGCATAACCACAGACAGCGGAATCCTAAAAACTAATTGCGCCGACGATATATGATGACTCTAAACCACTTCCGAGTTTGATAATGATGAATCTCGAAGGCGGAAAGTTGGTGACGACGAGTTGGCGACAATTATTACGACAATGACGACGATGCATGGTGATGTTGAAACGGACCAGGATGAAATTGAAGTGATACGAGAAACGTAGAATTGTAAATTAAACGTCAGGAAAATTTCATGAATGTAATGTAAACGATATGTAAATATGTAAATGTATAGTGCTCAGTATGGAATGCGTGGATATGGATAGTGCTCGTATGGAATGCGTGGATATGGATAATGCTCGTATGGAATGCGTGGATATGGATAGTGCTCGTATGGAATGCGTGGATATGGATAGTGCTCGTATGGAATGCGTGGATATGGATAGTGCTCGTATGGAATGCGTGGATATGGATAGTGCTCGTATGGAATGCGTGGATATGGACTGTGCTTAATATAAAATACGAGGCAACGTATGCAGAGAAGGAAAAGAAGGAGGAGGATAGTGATGAGTGCATGGGATGCGGCTGAAGATGATGTTTGGGATGAAGTCAATGGTGAGCGGAGACGGAGACAGGGATTTAAATTATAGAGACAGAAGGTCTGAGGAGGAACATTATTAGGACCACAAAGAAGAGCAAGTGTATCGTTCATCAACCAGTAAAGAAAGACATTTGGGCTAATATGTCAATGAAGACATCGAATCTGAAGATGACGAAGATTACGAAGATTACGAGATAAAGTGCGTCGTGCAATTGCTGACTCGACTGCCCACGTGAAGAGGAGTAGAAGGACGAGGAGGAGGAGGAGAAAGAAGAGGAAGAGGAGAAGACACGTGACTTATCATACGACGTTCTACGTTCATTTAGTCGTCTAAGCATTAGTGTATAAAAGGTAACGAATGACGCAGTTGGTCAAGATAATTTGACAAATGTGTGACATTTCCTTCATTAATGACTCATTCACCCAGTTTATATATATATATTGATAAATCACTGACCATTAGGAACTCTACTGGCGAACGTCCTTGATTAGCAGTCACTTGCTAGTGCTATTAGGACCAGCAGCCGTGCAAGTAGCAGTAAGGGTAGTATTATAAGTAATTGCAGGAACTAGTAGTAGTATTAGTAATGCCTAGTATTTGTAGTAATGGTAGTGGCAGTAGTAGTAGGTGGAGTAGTAGTAGTAGTATGAGAAGTAGGGGGAAGTAGTTGTAGCGGTAGTTGCGCCGGTGGTTTTAACGACACTACATATCTGCCAAGAGAGGCTTACATTGAATATTGGCTTGGTCGCTAACGTTCGCAAGTCATAGCAACCGACAGTCAATTCCCTTGTATGGCCTATGTGGTTAAGCTAGAAGCGCACGATTGCGCAGCTTCCTCTCTCAATTTAACTGCCGCCTTACTCTTAACTTTATTCAGTGTCTTGTAGGTGAACAAAGCATCATCAATTGTGTGGCACGGTGGCTGATCGGTTACAGCGGTCGGCCCGTAACACTCAGTGTGCGCTGAGTGAGCGAGTTCGACCCTCGGCCAAAGAGTCACTGTGTCAGGACCTTGAGCAAGTCCTTTGCGCACATTTGCTCTGCAGTACAACTGCAATTGCGCCGTCGAGGCGTGTGCACTTCTGAGCAAAAGATGTTGGAAGAAGGGCGATATCAAATTTCGTACTTGTCAGTTTTAATTAATAAAGAAGAATATTATTATCATTATTATAATCATCATTATTATCGTTGTTATAATAATTATTATTATTATTATCATTATTGTTGTTGTTGTCGTTGTTGTTGTAATTATTATTATTATTATTATTATTATTATTATTATTATTATTATTATTTTGTATCCCTATTTAGCAGGATTCTTAATCCATTTATGGACTCCTATTTCGTAGCTGAGATGCAATTATGTGTCAATCTGATGATTCTATATGATTTGGTTGCAAAATAAACAACTTGATATTATTATCATTATCATTATTATTATTATTATTATTATTATTATTATTATTATTATTATTATTATTATTATGTCACATATAGTGTTATTCATCATTGGCATTGCCAACGGATCTGTCATCAGGCCATCTGGGTCGCCGCTTGTCAGTGGATTGTAATCTTGACATAGTGCCCTGAAAAGCCACTGCATTGAAACGTTGGATCAATGCCGACAAGTTCTGGAAAAGGAAGTTTGTCTCTCGGGTGTCACCGGTAGTTGTCGAAAGTCGGCGTCCAGTCTCAGACAGAAAGGCGAGGCCCTCACTATTGAGGGGACCGAAGGTTTCTATAGCGATTGGAACAAAAATGTATATCTTCTCCAGCTCAGGATATTTTGTGTGTTTCCTTGTGGCTGCTATCTCCGCCGCTCCTCCAGCTGTGGAAGCTGTCTCGGGGATATAAGAAGCGGCCACTGTGTCCACCACCGTCGCGTCCCAAAGTAAGGCCCGCCCCCCACTCCACGGTATCAGGGTCTGCCCGTCCGGTCTCTTTCCATCTAATCTAGAAAGACCTGACGGTTCCTTGACCGCTGGAATACCGGCTCTGTTGAGGCTGCGATGGATTAGGTCGTTGATATTACAGTGTCTTGCTTGACGGCCAAAACCCAATGAACAGGACAGACCATGTGCGCCTCTGGCAGAGACAAAGGCGCCGCATGCGCAAGTGTGCGGATCGCAGATGGCCACCCCTAATCGTAGGCCGACCGCCACCCTCACGGTATCGTCCTCCAGTCTGAGATCGCGAGAAACGAGCGGGAGAGCGTATATCCAGTCCGAGGCGTGCGGTGACTGCAGGCCCTTAGTCTCGCCTGGTCGTAGGGATCCTGTAGCTTTTCTTTTAGTGCAGACAGAACCGCGTTTAACAGCGGTCTGTCAAAGCGGGCTTGTTTATGGCCTGGCGTCGTCGGGGCAGAGGCTTCGGTAAGTTGAAGCCAGGTAGACATCGCTGAGTCGCATGCCGAGTCCGATTTCACCGCTACTGATTCTAAGATGAGGATCTGGAGAGCGCCCGCGGCTGAAGCCAAAAAGGCGGGAAGTGCCAGCGAGGACGCCCTCCTAATTCCCAGTCATCTCATCCTGATCGGGAGAGTGGCCTGACCCCATTGGTCATCGGTCATCGAAATGTTGAAGATTCGCTCGATCCCTCCTCGCAGCAGATCGTCGTAAGCATATAGACGCGGGTGGTCGTGGCAAGGGGTGCATCTCAATAAATGCATGAGTTTAGGCGAACCGATCGAATGTCGTCTTGTCTAGCGATTATTTTCAACCTGTCGAGGGCAATTCCAAGGTCGGCCACACAAGTGTCGAGGACTAAAGGCAGGGCATCCGTCGGCGAGAGCGGAGCCTCTAGGAGCACGGCCGATGATGCATTGATCCGGGCGAACTCACCTAGGATTGTCTTGACTAACGTCGTTGATATGGGCGTCGGAAGATATGAGTTCGCATTTTTTGCGGTTGAGCGCGAGGCCAAGTTGCAGACATCCCTCTTCGATCGAGTTAACATCCGCCTCCACCACCTTAGGATCTCCGCCCAAGGTATCCAAAGGCCAATGGTGAAAGCAGGTGATTAAGGATCGGCTGTAGCGGTAAGCAGAAAAGTAGAGGTCCCAAGGGATCGCCCTGTTGCGAACCTTCTTGCGATTGTATCGTAAATGTCCCGAATTTCAGAGATGTCGCCTCGGCATAGGCAAGATGGCAATATGCGGATAAATTAGGAATGAGTTCGTCCACTGATTAGAGCATGGAGTCTCGGTGCAAGCTACTGAACGCGTTCGAGATGTCAAGCTTCACCATTATTGAACTCGTGTCCATGCTGGTCAGGAATCGTCTAGCGGCGTGGGTTGCCGCCTCGCAGCCTCCGGGAACGCCAACCCCCAGTTGTTTAGGGGTTAGGTAAGGCGTGACACGTGGGACGGCGTATGCGTTAGCGCATTTAGATGCGAGTCGACGCCACACGTATCAAATGGCTATTGGCCTTAGACCACCACAGCTTTTACGGAGGGCGAAAAGAGTACCTCCGAATAAGATAGGCGGATGCCGGCTAGTAGTAGATTGATAAGAGCAGTCGTCGCTCTCAGCAACCTAGGTCCCGCATCAGGATCTCCAATAAGTTCCGCCACGTGTTGGGGGCGCAGCCCATCAGGGCCGCCCGACGACCCCATAGGGAAAGAGCGCATCATTGTGCGAATTCCAGTTCTGTCGCCTGGAAGGGTGCGCTTGAGGTCGATCAAAGGATGGCTGGGCGGTCACGCGGCGGGCAGGATGTTTTTGGCACAGAAGTTCCAGTGTCTCTTCATTAATCGGCGCTGGGGTGTCGTCAGAACAATGTATGCGAACTGCCGCAGTAATGTTTCCGTCTTCCAGTTTTGCGGCTACCGCTTCCGCCAGCGCCTGTCTTCCATTCGAGCCCGTAGGCCTCTGTCCTTCGCGGGTGTTCGCGTCTGGTTGGAAGATAGTATCGGCCAAAGTCAGCCATCCGTCGTGAAAATCTACAATGCGCTACTTGACGATGGACGTAAGATTGCGGCGTCGGCCGCCCCTCAAAGGAGTTTCCAAGGTTCCTGCCCCAAAGGCGAGAAGGCGACGCCATCCTGCGTGGTTCGCGGGGTCCGCCAAAATGGACTGCATAATGTCGGTTAGCAGGTGGCCAGCTGCTGATCTAGCTCCCTTGGGAAAATGCCTGAGAATACCTCGTGAGAGGCAAGGGTGTCGCATTGACCTGACAGGTCTCGGGTCCGAATCTGTGGCGGCATCGGTCGTCCGTTCTTCGTCAGTCGTGATTTGTTCGGGATTCGCATTTGTCGCGATGGTCACCGAGCCAAAAGGTGCCAAAGGGAATCCTGAAGATAAGGGCGGCTTATTCGAACTCGGACATGGATTGGCTCTGGGCCCGTGTTGGTGGACCATGCCGTCCTCGTTATGGAGTTGGCGAACTGAATGACATACATTGCATGTCCCTTGTGCCTTCTTCTGTTTCAGTTCAAATGTCCCTGTCAGGGTCGGTGAATCCGTTCTCTTAGTGATTGTGCGATGTATTAAATTGTGATTTTGATTTATTTGAGAATTTGGGAAATAGTGATATTGTTTTAATCTTCTGGTTTGATTTCTACAGATTCAATTCAGTTTGTTTGCAGTTGCGCCGCCATTTAAAAAATAAACGTTGCGTTGCCATTGACGACTGTGACGCAGTCGATCTTTAAACACGGCACACGGCCATCGGCGTAATTATTCAAAAGTGCGGCCAATGTTGGTGTTGAAAATAAAGTTTGAAAAACCAATATTGTTGTAGATTTAGCTGATCAGCTGCAGTTGAAAAATCCATCGGGTCACGAGACGTTATTCCGTTAGAAGATATAAAAATCCAACGCTGACGATAACGCGATCTTTAGTATTTTTAATTTAAAAGTGGGACGTTTAAAATTTGCCACCTACAGCGGCAGCTGACGCGATAACTATTTTCTATTATAACTATTATTATTATTATCGTAATTATCCTAAGAAGCTTTTTTGTTGTTCTGATAATAATAATAATAATAATAATAATAATAATAATAATAATTGCCAACACTCACTTAGCTCATCATGGGTGATAACAGCATAATGTGAAACATATATAATAATAATAATAATAATAATAATAATAATAATAATAATAACAATATTTTATTATTATAATTGATCTCCGATCTGCACTAAGCCATAAATATATCCAGCGTACGTCGTCATGGCAACTCTCGCCGTTCAACTGTATTGACCGCCATTGTCGTAGGCGCGTGACGTGTCCTTCTTCGTCCAATCAGAGGCGTCCGTCGTGCCGCGCGGAGACTTGATTGGCTGAAATGATCGACTCTCACGGCGACTGCTCGACAATGACCCTTGTGCTGCTGTTGCCATGGAACCGGTGGACATGTCTTGGAGGCAGAATCCCTCTCCGCTGCAGCTGCCCATACACCTCGCCATCTTCAGGGAGTTGGGCGTATCGCTGCGCCGGTCATCGGTCGTTGTGACCTGTGTGGCATGACTGACATACTTACTCGCCAGTCGGTCTTTGCCAGACAGACAGCAGCAGAACGACAGACGACAGACATGTGAGATCACCTACAAACACACAGACAACAATTGAACCATAACCGATCAATTCATTCATTGATTAATATATCATCAATCCAACATCACACCGATCCATT
The DNA here is from genome assembly GCA_959347315.1 of Bimastos eiseni. Lineage (NCBI taxonomy): Eukaryota > Metazoa > Annelida > Clitellata > Crassiclitellata > Lumbricidae > Bimastos > Bimastos eiseni. The sequence goes on from OY365807.1 coordinate 27,534,601, forward strand.
CATTCGATTCACCATTGATCGATCTCCCATTTATTTAGCCATGCATCCATCCATGCATCCATCTACCAATCCATTGCACATCCATCCAACCGTTCTTCTTTTTATTCATCCATCTAGTCATCCATACGTTCACCCATGATCCAGCCATCTATCCAACCGTCCGCTTACTTATATTCATTAATGTTGTTATCATTATTACTCATTAATTGCCAGCCCCTAATTGAGGACACTGAGGCTTCGTGAATACACAGTTTCAATCTTATTACAGAATCGAACCCGTATCTATTCTCTGCGCTCAACCAATCGACCACCATGCCCCACGTACATCTATATCGATCCTTAATCCATAACGCAATGCATGGCAACTGTGCATCCTGATTCCCAAACAAAACAAAACGACGATTGATGATCCAACAATTCGACCATATACAGTTCATATGATGTCGGATGTCAATTAATATCAAGAGACGGACCTTATTCCAATTCAGTTTAAGTCTCCTTTTGTTTCCGTTTAAGAATTTGCATAGCTGAAACAGGGAGGCCTATTCACACAGAAAGGGAGACACATTCCGGAACACAAAGAGAAACAAAGACGTAGAAAGGAAGACAGACCGATTGACAGATATATAGGCCAACACCTCATTTATTTAGGCCCATTCGACACAACATTCACATGCCTCAGCTATATATAGGAGCGATCACTTCTAAAGCTGAGGCGTGTGAAACATATCAATAATCATATTTGTCACTTCCCAATAGTCTTGTAAATGCTTAATGTAATAAAATTCCAGATCTCCTGCCATTCCATCTCTCCTGCTGGAAGCAGCCATCATCTCATTTATTGTCTTGCTCATTTGTATTAAATGTTATTGTCTAACTCGGTTAATGGCCTCAGTACAAGTGCTTATGAATGTAAGTGGCAGCCAATCGTTACGTCGTGCGCCTCGTTTGTGTTCAGCGTCTACTAATGCGACATTAGCAACAACAACACAGAGACAACAGAAGCAACAACACAGAAACAACAGAAGCAACAACACAGAAACAACAGAAGCACCAACACAGAGACAACAGAAGCAACAGCACAGTGACAGCAGAAGCATCAACATAGAAACAACAGAAGCAACAACACCAGTTGAACGTTAGGGGAAAAGCGCAACAATTACTGATGCTTCTGTTCCCTACAAATGGTTTCCGTACTTACTTCGCCATTAAGAAAACAGAAGATGAGCGACACGAAGACGCCCTGTGCACAAATAGACAACAAACAATCAGCTCTCATTATATCATTATATATATATATATATATATATATGCTTTCACTTTGTTGAGCTACAATTACTCTCTAAGCAACTTTTCTCAATTTTCTTTAACGGTTCATTTATGCAACACTTTATGACGCTAACACTTTTATGCGCCGCCTTAAACACAAGAAATGCGAATGCTGAGCGCCTATAGCGTCGAAACGTGAATAGAACTGAAACTGGAATTTTAAGTTTAGCAAGTTTGAACTAATAACTAAGTAGTAAAGCCACTGAGCTACCATATCCAATACAGTCTACTCTACACGGTGTAGAGACTACCCAGCTACCATCGCCGCGGTTTCACCACCGGCTCATTCCCAATTACCGATGTGTTACCGCGAGGTTAAAACCATCACCGTAGTAAAATCGCAATTGTTGTCCCCACTACCGAGGGATTTACCGCAGCTACCACTAGAAAATCTACCACCTGCTGACCTGTGAATTTGTGATGGCGAGAGTGATGTATTCGTATGATCGATTGTCACAGGCTGCCAGGTCTGGTCTGTAGATGGTCAGAAGAAGATGAAGACCAAAGAGAGGAATCAACATGATGCCAGCCTTAAGACCACGTCTTCATCACCAACATCACCAACAACAGCAGCAGCAGTCAAAAGCAGCGTCAGCAGCGACAACAAGAAACATGAAAACAGTTATGAACCGGAAGATGCTATGAATCAAGCGGTACTCAAGATTTGTCGGCTTTACCGCTAATCTCTCTCTACGTCGCTCTCCAAATCTTTGCCTTAGTCTTGGCTTGACAAGTTACATGCTGCTGTTTACGTCACTTAGCGCTTGAGACATAATTATGGAGAGACAGTCAACTGTAGAGAGACCAACCGGTTAAGAGAGTTAAAGAGACGAAGTCAGTTTAAGCCAAAGAATAGTTTGATAGAGCAAAACGCACCTCGAAGGTGTGAGCATTTTTAAAGATGTGGAACAGTGGCCTAACTGCCACAGCGCTGTAGACATAGACTGGTCCTTCTTTCTCTCTGTCACTAACATCCCTTCAGCCGTTGCCAAATCTTCAATTCCAAGGAGATCTCATTAGTGTCGAACACTTTTTCCTTTAATCGCATTATTAACTTGCAACCTGTGGATATTATACATGTGGACCTAAAGGCATGTATTATGTTTAGACCTACAGAGTGAATGCATTTCCTTATATTTCATTTTCACGCCTGGCAACAAAGTATAATTTCTTGACATATCCCAGGTATTTGAATGTATGTGACTGAAAACATGCAAATAATGGCTGCACCATGCAGAGAATTTCTTGATTTTATTATTTTATTTAGACCTATCCAGGTTCTTCCGTACAACATCCAGGTACTCTTCTGTCCTCAGATTTGCTAACTTACTACTTAAGCCTTGAAGTTCATTCCTTAATCAGTGGACTAGTCGAAAAGCTTAAAGCACCTGATAGAACACAGGGGTTGCTCTGTTTACTCCCTCCTCAACGAATTAACCAAAATAGTAGTTGAAACTAGTTTTGAACCTAAAGGGTTTACCGGGCTTTGATACACCACTATGGATGACAGACCGAAAGATGTGGACAGAAGGCAGTCAGACAGACAGACACACAGACAGACACACAGACAGACACACAGACAGACACACGGACAGACATATTGACAGACAGACACCCAGACAGGCATATCGACAGACAGACAAACAGACAGATGGGCATAAAATATATAGATAGACTGACAAGAAGATCAAAATAAATGACAGATACAGCCAGATGCAGGGAATCTCATTAGTCTCTCTCTCTCTCTGCCTCTCTCTCTCACTGTCTCTGTGTGTCTCTCTCTGTCTGTCTTTGTCTCTGTCTCTGCCTCTGTCTCTTTCTCCGTCTCTGTCTCTGTCTGTCTGTGTCTCTCTTTCTCTCTCTGGTCGTTTGTTCTGGAAGAAAACGTTTCTGCACTCAGGCCACTGGAGTTGGCAAGTAGGTCTAAGCATAGGCTGTTTGCAAGCAACCCTTAGTAGTGAAGTAAGATATAATTTGTAATTTGATCGTCTTATAAAGGCCTATTGCCCTGCTAGGGGGACTGGCCTCTGCGTCTTAACCTTACTCTTGGTTCATAACTACCATTTGGTTTTCGTCTCATGAGACCCATTCGTCATGCCCTGGTCACCCATTCGTCATGCCCTAGTCACCCATTCGTCATGGCCTGGTCACTGACCATTAAATGCAACACAATGTACTCAGTGAAGCAAGAGGAAAACCGGTGAAATCACAAACAATGGAATGCCATGAAATTGCTCACATCCACAGCCTCCCACAGGGTGTCTAACTTATCTTTCTCTCCCAGCGGCAGCAACCACGCATCATATATATAGTTGCTAATCACTTTATTACATGCAAACCGTCACCCGTTAGAAAGTCGTCAATTCATCAATACCATAGTAAACAGCTGAAAAGTGAATAGAGTTCTGCCTTTGCTACCCTGTCGTGGATCGGGTCCTAAAGGCGCTGAGTGTCCAAAACTCACGCTGATGCACACTTTGACGTGCTATAAAAGTGCTTCTTATACCATTCCGTTCTCTCTGTGGCATTCAGTTGTGAAGTCTACAGTCTTACGCGGATGGCAGCCAAAATATTGAAAAGGAAAGCACAAACCAATTATACCTATGTTACAGTGCAGGGCACACCAGTTACAGTGTTATTTGAGAGTCATCACAGAATAAGTAACGCATACTTATTTCCTTGCCGCATTGGGATTAAAGTGAACATGAATCTCTGGTCACGAATTGGTTTACCCTAGTCGCGCAAACCCTAATCCTGATCAGTGATAAGTAAAGTAAACGTCAATTGGACAAACTTAGCCAAATTTAAGGTGGAAAACATGTAGAGATGACTAGAATCCCTGAACCTGATAAAGTGAAGTAGAACCTGAATTCTCTGGTAGCACACTGATAAAATAAAAATAACACAACACATTACACAACTGTGTTTTACATTGACCTCTTTCCAAAGTTCAAAAGTGCACACGACAGAATGGCGTTGAGCAATTGTGAATGAAGGTTTTTTCAAGGTTCCTACACAGTAATCAACCATCTGATCATTAGAGGTTCGAACCCGTTCTTCCCACGTTATAGACCAAGCGATCCAACCAATCGGCCAAACTCTGTTTGCCTAACAATAAACCTGGCTGCTAATTGGCACCCTATTTCCATAGTAGGTAATGTAGCAATCGTAATCGTAAACCCAAACGTCTACGGCGTCACCTGAAAGCCAAGCGCAGGGCATCTGCTCATTCACGAGCGCTGCGTCCAGACAGAACAATTTTCAAAAAGAGTAGTCAAAGGAGGTCTGAGTCCGGTGACCAGAGGATCAGAGGAACAGATTAGATGACTTGCTGCAATAGTGGGCGTCATTTGGGTCAAGAATTAGAAGGTTGATGATAAGCCGAGTCGGAGTATATGAATTCTAGAAGGGGCGAGACTTCGAGTTGAAAGTAATAAGCAAAACACAAAACTGACCACGAATAAGTCAACTTTTATCTCTGGTCCCTCGCTCACAAATAGATAACATTTATCTTAATCACATAATAGTGTCTGCTCAAAATAATAATGCTTGTTGATTTCTATCATTCATAAGCTTGACCCTTCGACTTTGACCACTAACACTGCGCAGTAGCAATCCAAAGACAAGGTCTCCATTCTTATCGATAATCGTGGCTTAGAATGTACAATTGTATATCATCATTAAGAATATGCTTGCTTACTTACTTACTTAGGATCTAACTACTAATTTGGCACGAACATGCCGTGGTTCGACAATCCAGTGCAGCAATGTTCTATATCATTACTGTGGAAATGAAGTTGTCCCCGAGCCTAGACGCAGATTGGGCGCTAAATTAATGAGAGCGCGGGTTCACTTCATGGATGACTTTTTCGTCTCCGTCAACGCATTAATTAGAGTTTGCAAGATGGCTTTCGAATGTCATAGGTCTAAGATTCGAGGGCATGTTACTGCGATCGTTAGACGGTACGAGCAATTTTTGGCACTTACTAATTGGAGCTCGGGGAGGCACAAAAGCACAGAGGAGATGGCCCTAGGAAATGGTTTGACTGAGCCACATCGATGATGGCCGAAGGACATTAGCCGGCTGGCTGTCAATGGCTATCTGGTTGTTTGATCGACCGCAGATAATGCACAGAGAAGTAGAGGACGAGGCGAAGCGCACCGATGACGCAGATTTTACTCACCTCGAGGATCGTTAATCGCGCCACATCGCGGCGAATCGGAAGACTACAGTGCACTGATGCCATTGGTCCACTGGCAATAATTAGCCAGACGCCAATTATTACGAGCGATATGCGCCGACATTCTCTCGACTACGGGGACTAATTCGTCTCGCTCTTGCTTTCTCATATATATACATATATATATATGTGTATACATATATGTATATATATATATATGTATATATATATATGTATATATATATATATATATGTATATATATATGTATATATATGTATATATATATCTACATATATATACATATATATATATATGTATATATATATATATTGTTTTCTCTCTCTGGTTGAGACATTAGTAACGCCTGTCCAAACGCTGAGGGGTTTAAGTGGAACGAAAAGGAGACTAACCTGAAGTTGTTGGGTTCTTGCGGATGAGCGTGCAGTTGGAACAGAAGGATTCTTAGGATGTGACAGAGGAAAATGAAATTCAGCTGAAACAGAAAAATGCGCTTCATAAGAAGAAGAGAGAGAACAGTTTTTGAGAAAAAGACAAACAAAGCCTTAGAAATGTAACAGCTAAGCAACATATCAGATCAAGAAAACAATGTCAATGTAATTTATGGGTTGCAGCAAACAGTATATACATGTATGTAAAGGAAAATTGCAAACAACTAATCGAAGTACATCTTCCATCTCTACCTGATTGCTTCCTCCTCAATTAGGATTTTACTGTCCTTGGCTGTTACAACATTTGCCGAGTGGTTATCTGGCCCACTTCGTCTTGCTTTTTCTATTATATATACATTATATTATATATATATATATTATATATATATGTTTGTTTCTCCTCTCTGGTTCTTAATTCTAGGTAAGCACGTTGTATTGCCCTATTTTGGCTATTGCCACAGCTCTTTTGTTGCCTTAGAGTTAGACCATTGCATTTTATGTCGCTTTCAGTTCCCCATTCAGTCGATCTATCTACCATTTCTAAATTAAAGGCAATCTTATTATTTTTAGCTGCAGTTTACACCTTCTCCGCCAACCGCCAAGTCTCGTTCCTGTCTTGTCTGTCCTCCTGCCATGCCACTTGCCTTCTTTCAAACCATCCCATGTCACCTCCTTTAAACCAGCGTGTCGTGGCTGAGCCTCCAATTTGTAGGCATCTCTAATCTCCCTTTTCAGTTTCCAAGTTCTGCTTGATCGTTTGTCACTTTTGTTGCTGAGTTTGCACTAACATGTCCAAGACCAGAACTCGATGCTGACAGACTACTGCTTCCTCTTCTATTACCTTGAAGTTTCGGATATGCTTTCCATTATCACGCCTGGTCAATATATGAAATTTATATAGTCCATTTCTCTGTTTCCTATAGAAGCGTTGATCACATGTCTGAAAAATCTGATTGGCTTGTTTGTTTTGTGATTGATTAGTCAAAATCGATGGCTTGATTGATAAGCCGATTTCTTACAAGAAGAGACAGTAGATTCGGAGTGTAGATGATCCATTCGTAAACTCCGACATTTTTCACCCAACAGCTGCAATAATTAGAACAGTGAAACATACGAATGATCATCAATCACTGATAGTAGCAGGTGGATACACAGAACAATCGTAGAAAGACAATAGGCTCCAAACGACGACCAGAGAAATTTCACTGATCGCATTAAATGCTAATTTTTAGCTACAATTTTGTCCTTAGTATCGACTAACCAGAGTTGATTTAAAAGACTGACACATAAAATGTCTTCAACATAAACTTGCAAACGAAGGAATACCAAGCAACGTTTCGCAAATCACCCACCGATAATTCGCCAGTAACTTTCCATCTAGTTGCCTATTTGTTCGGTAAAATATACGGAATGCCATGACATTTTGCAAATTCGTTTTCCTAAAACCTGTGTGTCTTTAGTTCGCAGATGCCTCCTGTGTAAGGCTGTCAAAAATGTTGAAATCACGGCCCGGGTTTACCCGACCGCGTGCATATATTTTTTTATGAAATTTAGGGAATTGCGCAATTTTTACCGAATGTCGGGCACAGAGAACCGATTTCATTGCCATGGCAGTATACCCGTTGACAGCCTTACTCATGTGAACCTTGTCCGCGAATATCACTATCGTTTGATTGATGTTGTAGTATTTGTCATTCAACCGAATTGCAATCAACCTTGAAAGATGAATCAACCTCTATGGAGGAAGTAGCAAATAAAATATAGAACCTGAAAGAGTTTCTTTCGGAATACATTGCCTTCTAATTTCCATTGAGCGATTGAGACGAACTAAGAAACCGACTGTGTACCAAACATATTGTATATACTATTTATACGATATAGCCTATATAGTATATAAATCAGACTAACAAGCAAATTGAGTATACTAGCTCAACGGGTTAACATGGTACTCGGAGATAGATTGGAAAAGGTGTTATGAAGACACAGAAATACTATGTAAATATAATTATGGTGAAATATGTCGGAAGGAATTATAAAAGCTTAGTTAAAGCCCAAGTTTTTAAGGCGTGGTCTAATGAATACCTGCCGTCGGCTAGCTACCAATCAGATCTCTCCAAAGCATCTCATCCGCCTGGGGTACAATCTTAAACAAATGGACCGGTGTGGTCAGTCAATCTGAATAGGCTCAAATGGGCCAAGTAGACAGCTGAGGGAAATGCACTGGAAATAATAATTGAAACAATGATCGTGCTTCATAGTCCTTATAATTATATGCATCTACACACCTGTACTTGATATGCCATTCATATGGTTTCGTGCCTGTATTCGTGTGTGTGCGTGTGTGCGCGCGTAGCTTTAGCCAGTATGGCCATCTTGCAAACTGCTCGTGGACAGCCTCCCGTCAAACGTGTGAAAAGTGCAACCAAACCCATGCGGGAAGTTTTCCGCAGTGTTGTAAATCACGACTTCAAGGGATGTCTTCGTGCCATTGGACCCACACTTTTCTAAGCAATAAAAGTAAAACAGTAAAAAATCTTAGGGGGGGGGGGTTTGTCCTAATTTGGGGTGTGTGTGTTAGTCCTGGGGTGTTTATGTTCAAGGGGTTTGTCGGTGGGTGTTTTTGCCCGCGACCCTCGCCACAACTTCATCTGTGGAATTGATTGGCAGAGGACAAGTAGCGCACCCTTCTCACAGTTTTATTCCGAGTTCTGTATGAAAAATACTTGAACGTTCTTTGTAATTTGGGGGACCAATGTTCTACGTTTGGCAAGGAAACTAAGTCAAGCACAGGAAGTGCATCACAGACGAAAAATAATGCGTCCTGCCAAAGGTCAGACGTTTATACTCAAATCCAATGAAGAGCTTCTGACGTAATAGGGTTGATGACTCGTATGAAACGTATTTTCAAGGTACAATTCCTTTGGATATCTCATTGGACAGTGGTCTTCGCTTGTATAGTAGGCTTACAGCTCAGCCGGACCAGCTCACAGAGAAACAAACGCAAACAACAGTGACCACAGGCAGCCGCCAAGATTGCTCCACGAGCCGAGTGATCTTGGGCAACCGCCGTATTTATACACCTAAAATGGTTCATGGGCTGATATCCTGTATGAGTCTTATTGCGCTTTGGCTCATGGCCTTATATATATATATATATTATGAGTAGATGTATGTAGAGAGACAGACAGACAGAGAACGGCCCAGAGGCATGCAGGCATTTCAATTGAAAGGAATTGACCGGCGGTGGACTTGAATATGGCACTTCTTGACTGCATGAACTCAATGAGTTCAGGTTTGATTGACAAGCAGTTTGTCGCACAACTGCCCGCCCAGAAAACTTCTCCTTTAAGAAACTATACTTATGTGGTGATGCAAATAAACAATTCCATTATGAGGCATCGAGTAGTCGTTCTTTTTTGGTGAGGACAGATGACTCTATGGCGTTATTGGGAAAGACATTGTTGTTTCTTTACAATGCCTACACAGCGTGGGAAGAACTCCTTTGAGAAAGGTCTGGCTATATGGTTGCCCTCTCGCACTCTACCAGGCCATAGAACATTTTGAATTCTGCCGAATAAACACCGCCACGATGGATAGACCGTCTGCTATGGTGCAAGGCTTTGATGTTCATTTGACCCCGGTAGACGCAGCAGAAACAGCAGCAGCAGCGAGAATGGACGGAATGACAAACGCAGAGAAAATCCATCGAAAGAAATATTGCTTCCTGCGTGTATAATGAGCGCAGAAGGAGATTACCTCATCAAACAAACACGTGACCGTGAATATTTTGCCCACAATTTGTCGAACAGGCGTGTGTTTATACATAAGTGTATGCGTGTGTAGCTATGTGTGTATGCGTGTCTACGTTTATTTGTGTGTGTATGTGTGTGTATGTGGGTGTGTGTGCGTGCGTGAGTTTGTGTATGTGTGTGAGAGTGCGTGCATGCGGACACCTTTCTTTGGCTGCAACTTTAAATCACTAAGCGAAGGACAAATTAAATTTGTCATAATTAAATTTTAATTATGACGTAGGTCTACAAGTACATGTAGCCTACTGCATAATTATTGTCATTATGTAAAATTCAATATTGCTAACGAGGACACAGCCAATCAGACCGAGGCCAAAACTAGAACGCACAAGGACAGAATTAGGATGCTCGATTTTTAATTAAAGGTATTATCATTGTTATAACTAAGAGTAATAGCAATTATAAGAAAATTATTATTTCTCATCTCTAGTTAGGGGTAACATGCACTTCGAGCTACAAAATATGTTGTTGTTATTATTAATGTTGTTATTATTATTAATTTGATTATTATTATTTTTATTATCATTATTATTGTTATTTTTATTATTATTATTATTATTATTATTATTATAATCATCATCATCATTATCATCATTTCTATCATCGTCATTGCAATGTTTGTTATTATTGTTTTTACTAATCGTATAATGCTTTTTATTATTGTTCTCAGTTATCATTATTCTCCCACTGGAGAGAATGAACCAGGCCCGTTCAAAATATTTTTTGACTTTATTGGTTCCAGGATATATAGGCATCCAGTGGAGTCTGTAGAGTTGGCTGTCTGGCTGCAGAAGATATGACCAATGTGTAACAGAGACAGAAACCGAGAATAGGAAACGGCGATCCATAGAAGGGCGACGCAGATGGAACGGAAATGGTTGCCATAAGTCAGTGGCAGGTGGTCCAACTCAACCCTTCCTCAGATGGGTAACTAATTGTGCAAAAAACCTCTTGCCTGCCTTCCTTTCAGCAGGCATGTCACGTGGTTCACTTGAAGTCCCGCTAAGCATGTGCGATCCCTCCAGAGGATTAAGGCAGAAAATGGCGCAGAAATTGGCCAAAGGCTACGTAAGTTGAGACTCAAACCAAAAAGTTGATGCGATTCCAAACCTACTAGTATAGGCCTACTTGCTCTGATAATATATCGCTTTATCTTACATGATCTGCATGATTTTTCCTTTTAAATATAAATATCCATGTTAGATATAAGAGAAATTAGTTGCAGTGTTTAGTCCCACATAAAAATCTCATCCGTATTCGATCGTTTTTGATCTGCTGCATTTCTGACACCCACTGGTTCCTCTGGAATAAAATTGAGGTAATTCAATTTGGTCTCTTTACAATACACTTCAATTATTCTGCAATATTTTGTTTCTAAACTTTATTTGGTTCAACTGCCAAAATAAACTTTCCCATGGAATTGAAAACATCATACATACAACACACAATGTGCACGTGAATAAACTAAGCACTCGTGAATAAGCTTTTGCCCAGCGCTTGGCTTTATGAGTGTGGAGTTTACGATTACAATTACCGCTTGTACAAGATGGTTTAGTAATGTAACGCCGCAGTAGGCCTATATTTACCAAACGTATTCATTATTCACGGTGCTATCTGACCCATGGTAAGAATATGGAGTGCGACGCAGTCATTTATATCTTTCCGTTCAAAATAAACGGAAGGATTTGCCATGCGAATAACAATAGTCAAGCGACCGATTTACCTTTCGTTGTCTATGACTGCGCGAACTGAACAATAGATGGCGGCAGCGGCGGCTGGCAATGCTGTGACAAAGAAAAAAACATAACAATATGCACTAGGACAATTTTGAAAGTACAATAAATTTATCTAAGCTTATCACTTTGTATAGATGTAATTCAAGGCTTTTGGTGCCATTGAAAACATTTGACTCAATTTCATCACGATTTTTTTCGATGCATAGATTTAATAGACGAATTTCTGGGTACCATAAATAAACTATCTTTCACACGCAGCTTCAATGTCGCTGTCTTTCGTGACACTTCGACGCAACCAGAGATAGATATGATCTAGTTATTCCAAACACGTTCTAATTTTTATTTCTCATTTTTCTTGAGTCTCTAGAACCCAAGGACAAATGAATAAATAATGCGCCTGGTAAAATACTACCACTACCACTTACACCTGCTACTTCCACCACTACCACTACTTTCACCACTACCTCCACTACTACTAATGATAGCTAGACTATAAAAAATAATTATAGTAATTACAATAATAAAAATAATAATAATAATTGGAATATTAATAATTACGATAATAATAATAATTACAAAAAACTATATGATAACGATAACAATAAAGATAATAATAATGATGATATAATAATATCAATAATAATTAGAACAATAGTAATAATAATAATAATCATGATAATTATTATAACATTTGTAGTAATGATAATAACAAGAATGATAATAATAACCTATGAAGAAGCATTAATACAAATAAGACGAATATTGGTTGAATATCTTCGAAGTTGCTGATTGCATCATCAAATTGATCGTCTCTGAGTAGGTATCTAAAATGCTCTGAATGAATTAATAAATTAACGAGACTTGATAGGCTACCGATCGCCTGACAGTCGATGACTAAAATGGTCGCTAGAATCTTGAGACTGGGAGGTTTATTTGAACCTAATCGAGTACAATCGTTTTTTCAATAGGCAGATG
>OY365807.1:27547280-27676994 GCA_959347315.1 Bimastos eiseni
AATCGGTGATTTCGATGAAATTCGTTGGACAAATTCTGTCATAATATAACATCGGCACTTTTTCTAATCTATTTTATATCTGAATTGGGCAACGTATGCATGAGTCGGCTTGTGCGACCGTGTGTGTCTACCTCTGTGAGACATAATTGTAGGGACGTGTTCGTCTTTGTAATTATAGTCATGTTAACGATTCTGAATGCAAAGCAGAATTTGACGAACAGTTAGTTCAGCGTTCGATGCAATTATGAGGAGTTGAACGGAAAGAAGAATCAGCTGCAGTTTCAGTCTTAACTTCACTACTACTGTCATCTTCCCTATCTCTGTTTGTCTCTCTATCTGTCTCTGTCTCTGCCTCTGTCTATGTTTATGTCTATGTCGCTGTCTGTCTGTTTGTCTATTTGTCTGTCTGTCTGTCTCTCTGCATCGTATAGGCAACTGCGTTTGTCTCCGTATTGTATGCATGAACCTCTAGCTTTCAATCTCTAAGAGAATGTTTGTCTCAGTATTTCTATGGTAACTTCCTTGTATTACGTTTTTCTCTTTGTATTTCTGCCTGTACGTCTCCCTCAGTGTGCCTCTCTCTTTAGTCCCAAGAGAGCAGAAAGCATGCATCTGTACACGCCTTGCTTTTGATGTTTGCTCAGCCTGTTTTTCCCCATTTCCGCTCTTTCCTCTTCCCAACGGATGTAAGTCGTTTTGTTCCTCCACACAAGTCGCGTCTTATGGCACGCTGGTCTTAACGATCGTATAATCGTCGCCATTAAAGTTTTGGACGATGCGCAGACAGGACACGCTGTCATTGCCTCTTGGAATGCCATTGTTTCTGGCTTCTAACAGAGCTCGCTCCAACTATCAAATAAAGACATCCTCCGGCGCATTAGACAGACGGACCCGTAACCGACAACATCGAAATGCATAAAATTCATTATATCAATAGGACATTTCTCCACAAAAAAACGCACGTATAAATATACATGTATATGTGCATAATTTAATATACATAACTACTCTCTCATAATTGTCTTGAACAGCAGACAATTACTTACTGAGTATAGAATTCCCAGAAAACTGTCAAAGTTTACGCTTACGGAATCAATAAGAGCTGCAGCAAGACAGGCTCACAAGCACACATTCATCATGCCACGTTATATATATAATTATATATATATAACATATATATATATATAAGATGAGGTCCACATGCAATCTACGAATAACAAAAGAACTATATGTCAGACGTGTATGCAATTGAGGGATATATACGCACAGTGAAATAAGTGCAAATCCTACACCTTATAAGCGCATATACACACTTTGTCATCTTTATCTGGAAAAACGATCATTTCTATGCTTGACCGATGCATAGGAAGTGGTGGGCGCCGCATGGTATCAATGTGCTATGCAGGCAAAGAATGAATATCGACTACTAACATTAGATTCAGTCGTCAATTCAAAGTGCCGAGTCACGATTGATTTATTTCTAGTAACGCGTAATAAATGCACCTCCTAAAATGTAACGGATATCCGCATCCTCTGTGAATAAACATCGTTGTTTCGCTCTTTTCCCTTGTACATTCGTCTGCTCATTTACCGGCTCACTCTTTGTGGGTCTATTATTTTGCCTCATCTGTTTGTTTGTCTGCCTGTTTATCTATATGTCCATCTGTTTGTCTGCATATTTGTCTGTCTGCTCTGGACGACTGTCTGTCTGTGTGTAAGAGAAGCTTCGCGTCGTCAGTCTGTCTGTCTGCATCATTCTTTATGTCAACGTCCAGACAATATTTTCATCGGTCCATTCAAACGGTGCTGAAATAGCGATGCTGACAGGGCTGTCTTTAGCGGTCGGTTGCAGTGGATCCCGTGAGCCTGATAGACTGAATGGAGAACAAATACAAAGCGAGGATGAACTTTCGTAGTCCAGTGACCTCATTGACTGACCCAGTTCCAATTATATGGTTGCCGATGGAATCTGGAATGTCTCCCACTGTACCAGGATCAATACTCAATCGACCAAACCCTAACCCTAACTCTCATTTAGTCATTAGTATCAGTTAGCTGTTAAGCCGTAAAAAATCACGGGTCGGAAAATATAATAGCTCACGATCGACCCGTTTCCTCCCATTGCACAGAAAGGATGCTACAACTTACGCCCCAAAGGCAACGAAATCCAGCGGTTTACTCGTGAAACGCCCTCTGAGCAACATTGTTTACACCACCCGTATATTAGTAACGGCGATTCAACCGACTCAAAATCGAGTTTCATCCAATAAGTGTGCATTTCCTGTTAATAGCTGCAAATATACTGACATTACACGGTGTATTTGATTTTAATAACTGCAAATATAGTTACAGAGACGTGAATTAAACGTTTTTAAAACTCGAATCGGACATACTCAGACACGGTGTTTAACTAACTAACTCGTTAACAATAGCCTTTGTAGGTCAACCGCAACGCTTGCACACTGTCCAATCACGCGTCGTCCAATCAAGCGCCTTGAATATGACAGACAAATGTAGGTCACGTGATTTCGCTATGTATATAGACAGATAAGTCAACAGAAAAAAAACGCTCAGTAAATACCCTTTCCACCACCATATATTAGATTGCATTTCATCTATATTTCTTTGGTTTACAACTACTGCTACTGCTACTTCCATTTATACTAACTACTGCTTCCTAAAAACCCTAACCCTAACCCTAACTGCGTCCTAATAAATCGCCATCGTTTTAGCGCTTTGCCCTGCATGTACTCACCCCATCCTATGAAGTAGAGACTGCGCAGTGATTCCGGCTGCTGGAAAGCTTTCGAAAGCAGACGATAGAGGTACCATCCCTCGCAGAACATCCAGAAGTACGTCGTACTTGTAAAGTACGTTTTCAGGAACGAGATGAGGCGGCACCAAACCTAATTCAACAAATTCATAACTCAAAGTTATTCAAATCATGTTTCAGTCACTGCTAGTGATAGGGATAGCTAGTCTTGATTCAAACTGCTGGACACAAGAAGAAACTATGATAGAAAAGACTGTTAAACACGAGGAACAATGTATGGTCGGAAATTTGCTGCTGTAATCGCATGCTAACACTTTGGAAAAACTTATAGAAACAAAATACAGAAGGGGCGTAGTGAACACACTGTGACGCAGCGCTTGAGGTACAGAGATCGAGACCCGTAACCCCAAAGGTTGACTTTCTTCCTTCTTTCGCTAGGCGACGGCGTTTGTTAAAAATGAAGATGCATAGCGTAATGGGCGCCCTGCGTGGCTGCCGACGGTTAAATTCGACTCCTGTAATAACTCGTCATCATTCGCTCATACTGATCTTGTAATCATTTTGCGGTTTGTCAGTTTGAAATTAAACGAAAATATTAAATAAAGAAGAAAAAGATGATTTACAACATCAAAAATGTAATACTCGAACCAGTTTGTAAGTGATAAATCCTCTCCTCAATCAAATCCGCAAAATTCGCAGGAAGTTACATAATGCAGGCATCTTCTATCAAGCTTGTTGGCTTAAACATTACATGCGTTTGGATAGATGTCTCATCTTATATCCAATTGCGTATTGGCCGCCTAATGCCGTAATCGAATTTGGACATTGAACACTTGATTGTATTTGAAATGATAGTTTTGAATATCGCAAGTCGGGAGAAATGAGAATTTATTTGTAAAGGATCCACGAACCCACGTGGTGCAAGTATTTTGAGTAGAGGAGGTTTATTTGTACCACCTGGATTTTCGAATGAATGCCATCAAGGTCTGCCCAGTCAGACAATTAAGGCATGTAGCAGTCGAATAATAGTATGTATATATATATATACAGGGTGGGCGATTAAAAAGGAAACCCCTCTGTCTGTTGTCAATACTTAGGCCAATAGTCTGAATTAATAAATCAAATTTTACAGGTGCAAGGCTAATTCATGTTTACAAATAACTGCCAAAATTGGCTGAAATATTTCAGACAGAACAAAAGTTATATCACTTTTAATGAGTGCAGCCATGGGTTTTTTGATGGTCAAAATACTTCATTTGCCCAGGGACACGACGAAAAGCGATGAGGTTCAGATCTTCTTTGGCAATTCTTCTAACAGACGGCTCTGCAGAAATTCGCCGAATACTGAGATGATTTTTGATGATGCTATTGTGTGAGCAAATAAGTTCGCCATGCAACATGCTCGATATCTATTCGGGTTGGGATAAATTTCTGCCCTCACGACGTTCCACAGCCCATCACCTATAAACAAGGCGTCCGCGTATTTTTATAAGCGCTCAGCTCCAGCGGTTTCAGAGTGAGAATTGATTACAGTTTTGGCTCCAAAACTGTAATAATGCTCATGAATCACGAATTGTCTGTGCACGCATTTTATCTGCCATGGACAACATGCCCATTCTTATTTTGTTACAAATGCTATCATAAAATGATTAATCGCGAAACATTATTTACCAATTTAATCGACTGCTTGCTAGATGGCGTCGAAGTGACTTCCATTTGCGATAATTTCCAGTTTTTTCTCAATAATAATAATTACGAAGTGTATTTTATTACAACTACTTGAAAAGTGACTTCATAAATTCGATTTTTATAACTTTGCAGCATTAAATGGTTTTTCAACATCAATAATCGGTGTTTGAACTCATTAAAAGTGATATAAATTTTGCCCTGTTTGAAATATTTTAGTTAATTTTTGCGGTTATATGCAAATATGAATTGGTTTTGAGCCTGTAAAGTTCAACTTTATATGTCTGACCTTTGGCCGAAATATTAGCAAATAACCGTAGGGGTTTGCGTTCTTGGGCCCTCCCTGTATTTATATAATCACATATATGCACATTTATTTGCACACACACACACACACACAACACACACACACACACACACATATATATATATATATATATATAGACTACATACATACGCACAAATGCATGTATGTGTGCATGTGCGTGTGTGCATATATATATGATGTATATATGACATATATATGATATATATACCCGATAGATATATATACTGGGACTGATGCAACTAATTTCTTACGCTTCCCGTGGGCTTTCTACACCACGCGCAGTCACGTGTCTCCGACAGAGCAACACGATGTATTCTTTGCACGTCGTCAACTGTCTAATTGTCTCATCATTTTCTTCGGATCTCTTCTCCCTGCTTTCCTCTTCACTGTACGACAGCTTTTAATTCTCATCACTTTCTCAGTCTCCGTCTTTTTACATTCTCTTGCTCATTTTCCTCATTTAAGTATAGTTCACCATCCATCGCGCTTGTTCGTCTGATTTTCTCCACCCATTCGATGCATTAACAGTATTTTGCTGCAGTATACAAAGTTTCTACAGTTCTCAGATTAAGTGCGTTGGTCATTCCATAGACTTTTACTCCATATATGTTTTCTCTTTGTGTCATTTTGTCCTTCTTATATCATTATGTTTGGCTTTTGTAGTCTGAAGATTAATTTTCCCATCAGTCTTTTCTAATTTCTTCTCCTTAGCTCTTTACCGTACAATCGCTTTGGAATTCTATGTTATGCACAGCTCAACCAACGTAATTCCAGCCAAATAACATAAACGCTGGGCAAATGGGTCATCGCTCGATGCTACTCATTCTAGCATAACATGCAGAAGTAAAACAGTATTTTAAAAGCTTTGCACTGCGAGACGTATTGGCGCAAAATCAGTCCAACAGAGACCGTTCAATTATGCATTAGTTCGGCCGCGCATATGTGTGCGTGCTTCATCGAACTCACTTTCTCCGATACTTGGATCAGTTAGAGATGCTAGAATGGATGTCTGTCTTTCTGAGTAAATCCTTCAGTCTATCCAGAGTCAGAGATTTAGCTAAACACTCGTAAACGACGATTGCAGTCGACTACGTCCATGGAGCAGATTCGTATGCGTTGATCCTTAAACTAAACATCGGTCACAGAAACGTTAACTTCAACGTAACTTATCCTGTTCTCTGTCTACTAATTCCTGTGCCAGCATCAATTACGGTGAATTCATTTCAAAGAAGCTCTATCTTATTGCTAAACTGTTCGACCACAATGATGACAAACAATTCACTTGCAACTGGTCCTGTAGTCAATCACGCGTGGAAATCGTTCACGTGCATCCAGATATGCACGCAGTATTACAGTACTGCGTGTACTATAGATTATCGTCTTCATTCGTAGACTATCTATTTATATAATAATCTCAGCCACGTGCCTTGTCAGTCACATCTAAGGCGCGTGATTGGACAGAAGTTGACCTAAATATTTGCCAAAGTCACTGTAAAGAGAGGTTCGATTCGCGTTTCAAAACTCTGTATTCGCGTCTATGTAAGTACATATGCAGTTATTAAAATTAATTCATCGTGTAGTGTAGGTATATTTGCAATTATTCAAACTAAACGGAAACTTAACGGACAATGTGTATTTTTTGCGTATTTTAGTATTGACCGCTGCGAACTTCCAGTGTTACACTAGGTGATGCACAGTTCATCGACCGTTTCGGTTCATTGATGTGTAGGTCTATTTTAGCTCTGTGTCAAAGTGTCTTCACCACTACTATAGCAACGTTAAAAGCAATTATGACCAGTGATTATTCACGGGTTAACAGCTAGAACGAAAAGTGCCAGTTGCAGTTGAATCGTGAGCTAAAATATTATCCGACCCGTGATTCTTCACGGGTTGACATCTAATCATTACATAATATCGAAAGAATGCGGTTTTCTTGCATAAAGTGTTCTTGCGATATATATCCACCTCGTCTACTTATTGTTTGATGACTCACTTCTAATCAGTTATCCCTCTTTACCTAAGCACCTTATAAAAAATTTTTATTCTCATTTTCTTCTCCGTCTTTGCCTTTTCCCTTTCTTTTGTTAATTTTCCTTATCTACATAGTCACCCATTGCACGCGTTCTTCTGAGTTTCCTTCTCAATTCATCTTTGCCATTCTTCCTATCACTTCTGCTTCTTATCCTTGTCTATCTACAATTCTCTTCCTTCTATTCCGTCTCCCCTCTGTTGTCCATCTCTAAATAGTCTCTCCTCCTCCGCCTATAGATATTCTTCCCCTTCTTCGCTCCTTCCTCCTATCTTCCTCGTACTCTTTACCGTTGTCCTCCTTCTCTCCCTCTTCCTCTTCTTCAGTCTTCCTCTTTCTCATGTTTTCCTCTTGTTCCTCTTTCTCCCAGTCGTCCCCTAACTCCATAGAAATGGATCTATTTCTTTAATATACAGCGCAAGTGGAAATGGATTGAATAGGTACTAACAGGATTCCGATGAACGACCGTGTGCTCTGCATTGGCGTTGGCCAGTTTATCATAGTGGACAAACAGATACCAAGCGATGGTCAGCAGACTACAAAGGGTCAGCGATACGAAGAAGTTGATGTGAAGACGAATGCGCGGCTGCTTTGACAGATCCCTGCGATCAGCATGAAATGAATAAAATAGACCGATGACAGATCTATAAGATATACATATTACCGATGGTTCAAGTCACCGACTGAAAGACTTAATTGATCGATTGACTTTTTGATTGAATACTGGTATACAACATGCATTCACTTCTTTATTGGTGATATGATGAGAGCGGAATGAATGATCGGTGCAGTTGTACTATAGTAAAAGTGTATAGAAGACACAATAAGCCGTTCTTGCAAAGAATTGCTTCTGCAAGCTATTAGTGCAATAGTTGGACAAAGCAAAGTGAAATCTTATTTGGTTCATTCTCTTCCTGGGCTCAATATTTTAGGTTAGGCATAATATTTCGAACAGATTTTGGAACAGACGAGATTAGACTTAACTGGACCATTGTCATGTTGGACTTAATTAGGTGTTACTAATCATCTTCGGTTAAAGCAGACAAAATTTCAAAAGGTATTCTAAAATTTGATTCGAACTATTCATTATGCACCAAAATAGGCGTAGGATTCATAATACACTTATTCCATATTTACGAAACTTAAAATGACACCAATCAATCTTACATCGCTCTTTAAAATTCGTTATAGGGTAACTGACGTGTAATCCACTGGACCAGGGCTTGATTGGTTGATTTTGGATATGTCGTTCATCCTGAATGACGTAATCTCAGCTGAAGCCAATCGGGCATAAGCGATGATAATATACATTTTATGTCATTAAAAACGAAGGGAAGCGATGCAGGTTCGTTAAGCTCTCGACACTAACAGCCAGAGATATTTGCATTGCGTCGTCATCGTCATAATCATCATCACCACCACCATCACCATCACCATAGTGATCTTTGAGGTCCATGCATAGCTATACCCTGATAAATTTCCTATTGGCATAGTTAACCCTTCTTCAATAGGTTCTTTCACTGACCTAAAAACCAAGAAAATGCCGATGGATGGCAGTAGCGTCGAGATGCTGAGTGCGTTGAAGCCAAGACATGTGTAGACGGCATTCAGATAGAACTGAAACTAAACGTATAACAGTCAATGAATGAATGAACTAAAACGAACACTGCCTAACACTGCATGGTAGTCTAAATTAAAGGTCGTCAAACATCAATTAACACCATCGTGGTCAATCTCCCTATCCCTATATACTTCTGATTCCGCCGGTGGTCTATTGAGTCTTTTATTACTTGAATGTGAGCTAAAACTGTGTACGGCAGAGTGACCGCAGACAGACAGACGACCGATAGCCAAGTCATTTCGCTATAACGCATAACGAAACGCGTGATTAGTTTTATCGACACAAATAATTATAATGGTCGAATAATTGGCTAATAAATCATCCTACGACCATTGACAGTCGTCATATTTACAATTGGCCAATATTTTTGCACTTCATTTTGCATCCAACTTGAACAGCATTTGTACATTTATAGCAGGGTATATACCTGGTTATTAACGATTGTCCCAATCCAGTCTAGGTTTCACTTTCTCAGCAGGCATGCACATGCATGTAGGCACGTGTTCGTCCAATGTAAGGGATCACATATCAACCAGCAACAAGCAACATCTTCGCCGTTTTAAGAGACATACACAGTAGGTAGGTTATCAGACAGCGGGAGACAGGCAGCCAGACATGAATAAAATAGAAGGAGATAACCTAATGGCAAGAAAAAGTACAGTGACAAAGGCAAGGCAGAGAGAGAGAGACAGACAAACATACAGAGAGAGAGAGAGAGAGAGAGAGAGAGAGATGATTAAGAACGGTTGCAAAGGTAAGGCTTTGGTAAGAACACTTCTAAGTCAAATGCGTGTCACAAACCTACGTTGTCTATTATCTCGGAAGGTGCTAATATCATAGAGCAGCAGAATGTCTCTGTGAGCTATGAAGCAAGGGGAATAAGTAAAACGCATTAAGCAAAAGTTAGGTACTTTGGAATTCATTACTTGCTGGTTCATAGACCTAAGAGCACTGACGGATGAAAAAAAAACAATTTTAGGAAAAAGAAGCAAGAGGCGAGGAGGGTTGCCAAGAAGAAAAGAGAAAAGAACGGAAGCAGAGAGAGCTGACAAAATGAAGATTGCTTTACGGTCCTTCTTATTAGTTCTGGTGAACTCTTAAACACCGCAGCGTTCATTGAGATTTATAAACAAAATTCTTAGTAAATCTCACTTTCGGAATGTTCTGGGTGCAATAAATAAACTCGAATTTGATTACAGGGCACTTGACCTCACACTTCGAAAGTAATATTTAATTCCGGTCACTCGTCTGCGCGGTTGCTTCATATTCGTTTATCGCTATAGGCTTAAACAGATATTAACTTTATGTAAAGAATTTTACAATATTTCAGAATAGTAAAATATAAATGTCATCAACCAACAAGCAGATATAAAGAAATGAATAAGTATCATAAATTGCAGAATATAAATTGTAGTCTCCAGCCGTATTAGAGATTATGTCATTAAGAGTACCACGCTGGGATGGATGAAGATTGGGGACAGTTTTCACTATACGATATGTACCTCGTAGTCTGTCAGAATAATTAAGATAGCATTTTGGTGTGACTTCGCGCGCATTACAAGTTTAATCAATTAATAATACTTGCAATAATTAGTTTAATTTTACGTATTTGCATGATTGCCTCAATTCTCTTCGTTATTCAAACTAAACCGTCGATAAAATCAAAACCCATTCCCTCACTAAACCCACCCTGAAAGTCTTAGGGCTTGGTCTTGTGATAGATTATGCATGAGGCATTGTGCCATTCGCTGGGAGGCGAAAGGTTTTATGTAGAGTTTACCGAACTGGAGTTACTAGACTCTCCATTAAAAAACATTGGCCCCCAACCCCCATTTTTTTCTCATGTTCTCGCAGACTTCGCCAATTTTGGATATTGTAGAAATAATTCTGAGGGCGTCATTTATTTATCAAAGTCACGGGCCGCACTTTCTCTCCTTACGCTACTGCCTTAGGGAAAGAAATGTTCGCCATACACGTTCTACAGTTGCATGCTTAAGTATGAAATGTATTATACGCACGGCATATTTGGAATCACGAGCGCTTAGATTTTGGAGCGCAATCTTGTTCAAATCTTATGAGAACATAGTCTGAGCAGTTCGACCTGAGATACTATTATAATTATCTTCTAGCAATCATTGTTCTATTCGTTATCTTTACGGGGGTGCGTGATTTGTAGTTGGGAGCGAAATGGTAGAAAGGTAATTAAGCAGCAACTGGTTTCCACTTTCATATTATTAATTTATGTAGGTGAGCGTTTTCATATCGTCTTCTAAGAACTCTCTTAATGGCGCTTCTCGTCAAACTATACAATGGTTGAATTCGTTCATGAAACAGTTATCATCTGTAAACAAAAGAGGAAGATCGGAAACCTAGAAAATGTCGCCAATTAGCGAGCGAGATCAGACTCGTAGAATCCAATTATTGCATACGAGTTAGCCTTCAGCTTTGACAGTGGCGGCTCCACAGGGGGGCTCAGGGGGGCCATAGCCCACCAACTGAGTTTGTGGCCCCCACTGCCCCCCAGATTTTTTCCCAATGTGTTGTGAAATATGGTGTCACTTAGATTTAATAATTACTTGCTAAGGTATGATGCATGATATAATTCATAATTATTTCTTCGGGGCATTCTCAAAGGCACGAAGTACTTACTAACTTGCCTAACGAAATCTGAAATTATTTTTTTCTGAACATTCTCACAGGATCACTTACTTACTTGCTTAGAATGTTTAGTGATAGATATGGTCAGAGATCAGATAATAGAAGAGGTCAATGAATCTATATAGTTTTCAATCCTTGTTGATGGGACAAAGATATATTAGTCGCAGGAAGAGATATTTTGCCAACAAGAAAGTGAATGAATATTTTCTAGATTTCAAATCAGCAATCGGATAAGATGCAAAGTAATTGTCATGGCTTATTTTAGATACTCTTAAGTCATTTGGGGCAAGCATAGCTTCAGGTTTTGTTGGTCAAGGTTATGATGGTGCAAGTGCAATGAGCGGTGTTAATAAGATTGTCCAGCAGTTGGAGGGCACTGGCTATTTATTTCCATTGCCACGCACTTTAATTGAAAGTGATTTCAGTTAACGAGTCTATTCCAGAAGCTAGAGATTTGTGCATTCCTTCTAAATGAAAGGTTATACTTTTTTGCTTCAAATTCTCTTGTGTATAAGAAATGGGTTGAAGCACATAGTGAGTTATATCCTAGGGATCCTGTGAGGCAATTCCAGCAGATCAGTGATACTAGATGGGCTTGCCGTATTATTACTTGTCGTAATATCAGTGATCAATTAGATGCATTTGTATAATATGCTAGATCATGTTGATGGGGCAAAATGTTATAAGAGCAGTTGAAGGCTTGAAGCTAGATGTTTGTTATTATTACCTGACATTATGTATGTACATATATTATATCAATTCAACTCCCAATCTTCAAATTTTGACTTATCTGCAGCTGCCGACGTTGTCAGACATAAAACTGACTCTTTCAAAGAAAACAGGCGAAACAGGGGTCTTTGCAAAAGGCAGGAGAGTAAAATAAGAATTGTTAAATTGACGCAATATTAACTAAGCAACGTGTCAGACTGTCCGCTTAATGCCTATCCGTTTTTCTAGCTCGGCAGCTGATGAAACTGTGAAACAACGTTCTCAAGTGAACACACAGGCCACATTTAGGCAGCACATTCCTCAATTAGATAGGCGATTTTCTGACCATTCACTTATTGCTATGACGAGCATTTATGCCAAAACACACGTCTTTCTTGAAATATTATTATAATGATAACGTTGTGTCTTTTGCACTTTTGTATGACAGCAATGTTGAAGACCTCAGCCATGAAATTCCCTTAGTTGGGCGCCTGTTAAAGCATTCAAGTTTTGTGCAACTAATATGACCACAACGATAGTTCTGGCTTCTTTCTGGAACCATACAAACTTGCTGTTCGTGAAATGTACAGAATATCGAACATAGCCATTGTTTTACCAGTAACATCAACAGCCTGTCGGAAAAGTTTTTCTGCTCTAAAATTAATTAAAACGTATCAAAAAAGCACTATGTCTGATCTTCGTCTAAGTAGTCTGACAACGTTGCCGGTTGAATCAGTTCGTACAGAGTTCATTACCGTAGGTGCCTTTGTGGATCAGTTTGACTCTAACTGGACATGACAATCGTAAACTTGTTTTTCATTAAGTGTATGTAATGTGCATAGTTAATGCTTTACTTTTAAATAAAGTCATTCTCTTTCCAAATATTTAGCTTGTTTATGTGAAGAATTTATGTCGCTCTATAATGCATATACATGTATCTGGTCAATGTCACTCAGTGTGAAGCTATACCTAGCACTCTCAGTTTCGACAAATTCGGGTATACAATTGGCCCCCCTACCGGGACCTCGGCCCCCCTTGCTCCCCCTGATGGAAAAACCTATTGAGCCGCCACTGCGCTTTGAGCTCCTGTCAAGCCATAAAAGCCGAATCGAAATGAGCTGTTTCTTTGATCGATTTTCCCTTATCTTCACAAATGGTAGGTACTCTGACCTCTAAATGCCCTTTCGATTATGATATACGTATAGACCTACCATTCCGTTGAGACAAGGTCTGTAATCGGTCCATTCCTTGCCGCCATTCTTGAACCAGGTGCCGTTCGATAAACAGTACTTGATCGCTTTCCCTAATAAAAAAGCAGCATCTTTAATCTTCTAAAAACATTTTGTAAGCCAGCAAGATCATGATTTAAATTTGGCGCAAAGGCTTTCTCTTCTGGCCAACCATTGCTGTGCAGTAGTTGGACCTTTGCAACAGTTGGGTCATCACAATGAAATACATCATATATCATCAGCCGAGGAATGTTAAACTGTGTTTTATTCTAATAAATTCTATTCTGAATTGAAAGTAAAGGTTAACTAACTCGTTGGATCCGAGTGCAGGAGATAGTCTGGGCAGAACTGAGTCTCGTACGAGTCAGGTTTAGCTGAGTCCCAGCAACGAAGGCCATCCCAGGTTGCCTTGCACGGGAAGTTGTCAGCAGAGGCATTGCTGCCAACAGACATGCGCAGCTGGCGTTGACAACATTCATCGGCTGCCTCGCAGCAGGAGCGCCATCGTCGACAGTCGTTTGGGTCCATGGTTCTACAGGTCTCGTTGAAGAGAGTCTCGTTGAATGGGCGTTGAAGCCTGGCCGCCGAAGACGCGGACCCCGATGGAACGGAGACGTTCGACAGGTTGAAAGCGACGGTTGGTGCAGCTGCTGGGAAGAGGTACACGCGACACAAGTTGCACGACCGATCGAGGAAGTTTGGTGGGTCATAGTAATCAAATCGGTCTCGACACAAGGCCACTCCTTGCTGCTGCTGCTGTCTTAGTGGCTGCTGCGGTGATTGCTGTTGCTGCTGGCGACTATGGCGCACCTGGTGATGGTCCCCCTGTGACGGAGACGATGACCAATTCATTGAAGGGGAATCGTCATTCATCAGATTACTCATTGATTCGGAAACCAGCATCACCGTCGTCATCAGCACAACCTTTGTCATCGTCAGTGTCGTCATCTGAATATGAACAACGCAGTCTACACCATATTTTGCGCAGGATCTTATTGATAAACTAGGTCTAGTTTGTATACATACCTTAAAGTAAAAAATTAAAGCATGGAATAACATTTCAGAAATCAAAGTTAATGTCTAGTTATCAACCAAGGAAGGAATAGAGCATGACACTCTGAGAGTTCTGACCATAGGGGATGCAGGAACAAAGATTGCAAATGTCATGTATGCCGAGAATAAACTGCGAGATTGAAGAAAGCCCCTTCTTTCAACTGATACTTCAGGCACCAGAAAACTACGACGCATAGAAGTCGTTCGACAAAGTTCTTAAGAAGACAACAACTGGTGATTGTGATACGAAGAAGAAAACAAATATACACATTACACACGTTGCACAACAACAAATAAATCACAGAAATCCTCTTTTGAGACGCGTGAATGCAGAACACTCAGGTCCGTCTATATATATACATATATATATATACAGATTTCGGGCCCTTAGGTAACTAAATTTTAGGAACCTAGGCATAAAATTTCAGGAACCTAGGCTGAGAAAATTCAGCAAACTAGACAGAGAAATTCAAGGAAGCTAGGCAGAGAAATTTCAGAAACTCGGACAGAGAAATGTTGGGAACCTAGGCAGAGAAATTCCAGGAATCTAGGCAGAGAGATTTCAGGAACTTAAGCATATAAATTTCAGGAACTTAAGCAGAGAAATTTTAGGAACCTAGGCAGAGAAATTTGAGGCAAATATAAAGAGAAATTGCATGAACCTTGGCATAGAAATTTTAGGAACCTGGACAGAGAAATTTGAGGAACCTGGACAGAGAAATTTGAGGAACCTAGACAGAGAAATTTGAGGAAGCTAGACAGAGAAATTTCATTAACCTGAGCAGAGAAATTTCAGGAATCTAGACAGGCAAATTCCAAGACCTCTGGCACAGAAATTCCGGGTCAATACAATGTAGGAATTGTGGCCGCGGACCTCTCAGACGGAAGAGGATGTGTTCTAGTGCAATAAACGATATGTGCGGCAATATGCAGTTGTTTCAAATTGTAACTAGCTGTAGTCAACTGTTAGCAATATCATGATATTAAAAGGCGCAAATCATAAAGTCTGCATGACTGAACATAAGCTTAGTTACAGGTAATACTCTACAGTAAAAGCACATAAAGTTTTACAGCAACAGTTATTTATATGGTCGACTTCGTTAAACACTCGACGACTCCAGAATCGAGCAATAATAATTATTTGTCCATGTTCCTTTCCTCTTGAATCAAGAACCAGTCCATGTGCCGTGGAGATATCCTGTGTGGTTACAGTGGTTGCAAAGAGTCATAATGAGTGTTGCTATTCAATCAAAGATGTCGGTGGACCCTTTCAGAATGGGTTTATTATGTCGGAGTAACCTTAGCAAATGAAGTTGCTGCCAGGCTGTATAGAGAAACGTAGGCAAGTGATCATAAAATCAATGAGATGAACGACATTATGTCAAGTGTATAATTATATCTTTTCCTTGCCATATCCGCTGAGTTCTATCATACCTTAGATCATACGCAAAAAAATAAATAATATTTCTAATAAAATAGCCAAGAAATATTGGAATGCTCTTTCGCTCATCCAGATGGATTCCCTCTCATTCAGGACTACACTTTACTATTCTCTCATCTACTCATACTTAACTTATTGCGATCTAACTTGGACCTCCACCTATAGTTCTAATCTTAAGAAACTCACCATCCTTCAAAAAAGGCTGTCAGAAATATTGCAAATATCCCTTATAGAGCACACTACTCAGTACTTTCAAAAATATGGGCTGTTGAGTGTTGATAAAATCAGGCAGATGCAAATAGGAGAATTTATGTATCGCTATAATTATGGCTTATTACCACATGTTTTTAATAACATTTTGTCCTCACCTCTGATCGCCACTCCTATCAAGCAAGAAACTCGACATCCTATGACCCTCTTTATGCACACACAAATACTAGATTGTTTTACATTCAATGTATACTTTATCCCATTTGTGGAATCTTCACACAATATTACATTCAACACCGGCCAGATTACAATATTGAAATCAGTAACGGGACAAAAATTTTTATTCATCGCTGTCATCTGTTCTGATTTGCATCAAAGAATCCTGCGATGGCCCTAACTTGAGCGATAATCCGAACTTTCATAGGCATTTAGCTGGGCTTGGTCAAAGGTAAATGTGCACAGTGCTCATGCGTGTACATGCTTTCTAGAGCGATCGGATAGACCTGACCGAGTACATTTGTCAATTATCGTGCGAGACACGTCAACAGCACCATTCGTCTGATGGAGTGCCACACCGTTTAGGTCGCGCGCAGTTTAGTGGCTGTGACAACCAGATAAACACATCTATACATTTGCCATCGGTATGCGAAACATGCATATGTATGGGAATAGGCCACCAAGGCGCCTTGACAAACGCTGTTCGAAAGAGCTTAACCAGGGCAGCATAACAATTGAGTGAATCATGATATTCAACCTCTGCAGGCGCTGCGTAGTTACGGGACGCTCCACTGAATTATCCGTTTCCGGATGGCAACCAACGACTGTTAGGCTTACGGCGGAAACGTTTGAACCCAGTAATTGTTGGCTGCGGTCAATAACAACTGAATTCTTGAGAATAGAGCGATGAAGGAGGGCGAAGAGGAAGGAGGACGGCTGACGAACGACTGCATTAGTCTTAAAGCGTCGCCCACAGGCCCCACACGATCATCCGTACGATAGCTCTTCACCGAAAACAACCGATGACTATCAGTCGAACGCAGAACGCCACCTATCGACCAGATGTCGCCCTTTCGTACGCAATCAGTCAGTCAGTCAGTCAGTCAGTCAGTCCGCCGTCAGCGCTGAATCATCGCTGATGACGAAACAAGTAGCAACCACTGTGTTGTTTATGGAGATGAAACCAGGAAGACGTTTCCAGGCGAAATCAAGGAATCATTTTATCAGATCATCTGGTTGTACCTTTCATTTCCTCTCTATAATCATGAGACGACCGGAAACTACAACAATGTATGCATACATTTATTCCTGCTTATATATGCGTGCATACCAGTATATATATATATACATACATGGGCTACATATATATTAATGCGTGCATACATACCTACATATACGCAGAATGCAGCTACATTTCTATATTGACCTTGTTCCAAAGTTCAGAAGTGCACACAAAACCACACGATGGACAATGATTACATACCAGAGAATTTGTGCGAAGGACATGTCACTACACAGTAATTGACTCGGACGAGGAGGGTCGAATCCATACTATTCGCGTTACAGACCGGTCTAGCCAACCGACTTCCATGCTACAGAGAATATTTTGACCAATTGGAGAAGGATTGGTAAGAAAAGAGTTGTGGAGATGAATGATATAGGGAAGAGGGAGGAGCTGGGCATGCAGTCTGGCTTATGTGGACCATTGACGAGGATATAATTATGAGCTACGGTAAGCCACGTCTGCTGATCTATTGACGAACGGTCGAACTATGTGATCCATAAAAGACTTCCCTTAGTCCTGTTGAATTAATTAAGATGCCACAAAGGAATTAGACAAAACGACAAATCAGTTCCGGGCGGTTTCAGTTCAGCGCAATCTAAACTCTTGCACCAATTGAGTTAGGAGAATTTTAAATTATTTTGTTGCCTGGTTTTGTATAAAACAATTGATTGGACCCCATCATATTTTAGGAAGTGGAGGGTAGAAGCCATGTCTTCCGCCAAACTTTGCAGACCCGTAGCCAGAGACAAAATCAATACGAGGCAAATCTCTTTCTACCCTCGCATCCTGTGCTCTCCGTTTCCCTTTCCTTATCTGCCTACCTATTGTTCGTATTCCTGTACTCAGTGTATTTCCTGAGTTCCCATTCCAAATCGTCTCCAATCTCCATCCCTTCCACCTAATTTGAAACTGTGGAGTCCCGAGCCTGGGGTATAACACAGCCATTGACCCCTACATAAAAGTAATGTCATAAATAAATACTAAATAAAATAAAAATGTCTCATGCTGTAGAAGCTCGTAATCATAATCGAAATCGTAACCAATAAGCTTCTAAGGCGCCATTCAAAAGCCAAGAGCAGGTCACCAGCTTATTCACAAGCGATGCGTTGCATCAAGGGGGTTGTCCATTGTCCAAATGGTACTATGAGGGAGGTCAGAGTTTCCTTTGTAGAGGGTCATAGAAGGCAGAGTATCTGTTAGGACGGATGTCGTTTTTAGTGGTGTTTAGTGAAGACAGATTGCTGGGGTTAAGGATTGAGGTGAAAGACAGGTAGTCGTTGAGCCGGGTAGGGACAGTTCTTTCAGTTAACATATAGTGAAAAGAAAGATTAGAGATGAGATGGTAGTTACGTAGGTAGGTCGAGAGCTGCTCTCTTGTTTTTGGAAGAGACAAGTGAGTGTTTAAAGACCATAGGGAGGTTGCCAGTTGAGAACAGATATTCATGATTTTGGTGATGGCTGAGAATAAGTAGTCGTACAAGGTAGCGAGAGGGTGTTGGAAGAGTACTGGGGAGTTGGAGGATAGAAGAGATTGCAGCGCGAAGCGAAGTGATTAGAATAATGTCTGTAGAAGCTATTCAGAGGCTCTCCCATGTGAGACGCATGGAGAAGAAGACACATAAGCTATAGCTATAAGCGAAGAAATAAAATACTCTTTGTACGCTATCTTAATTCTAATATCGTCTTGAGAATTAAGATGAGGCATTCGCCTGCAAGTCTTGACTAATATACTGGCTATGAGCGTGCGCCAAAGCAGTCTCTACTTATTTGATCGTAAAGTAGGACAAACATGATGTCTACGAACAATCGATGGCAAAATACGACGTCGACAGGACAGCTTTATCTCCTAGTCCATAAAGTTTGGGACTTCCATTTAAGTCCCAACGCTATGCAACGCAACCGTGGAGAGAGAGAGGAGAGATAGATGGAGAGACAGAGACAGCGAGAGAGAAACATATATATATATATATATATATATAGAGAGAGAGAGAGAGAGAGAGAGAGAGAGAGAGGGAGGGAGAGAGATGTGTGTGTGTGTGTGTGTGAATCAAATCCAGGATTACAACTCAATCCTGACAACTGATGAAGATAAAATCAGCATTTGCTATAAGTCGTTAATGATCACAGCCATCAATTTCGTGAGTAGGACAAGAGGACAGGTTGCTCGAAGGCTGCATGGTAGGTTTGCACAATGCCGTTTACCAGTGCAGAAATGATTACAACTTCACGCCGAATGGCTAGTCGTACTCTCTTCATAGCTCACTGTCACAGCAAATGAATTCGAAGCACTTTAATGAAGCAATGCACTTGAAATACCAGAAATGACTCCGCCACCATCAGAAACGACGATACAGTAAAGAGAATCAGACGGGGTACTACGTGAATTTCCAATAAATATGTGAATAGATCAATCAATCAATCAATCGCTCAATGCTTCATTGTTCACCGAAGAAAAACACAATTATATAATCACGGAGACAATAGATGCTGACTAATCAAAACATCTCTGACGTTATTTTCATTTAGAGTGCCCGAAATACTGTTTCATCATAGAGCTTTAATGCTCAAACCGTACATTCGTCATCTTCTTTGTATCGATGTTTACTTGTTTTCCAACAATACGCATTGATCTATATTATAATCAAAATATGCACAATACAAGTGCCTCTACTGAGCGAGGCATGCTCATTGTCCCATATGCCCGTACAACTACCAAACAGAATCGTGCCTTCTCAGTGGTTGGCCCTTCGCTGTGGAACATGCTCCCGTTGGCGTTACGGTTGTCACCAAGGGTCCACTCAGACTCATTTTATACGTGCTTTAAAACTGTTCTTTTTAAACGTGCTGGAGTCGGTAGCGCCCATGAGTAGCAGCTTTGAAGGGGTGCTATATAAATCTCTGTAATGAATGAATGAATGAATGAATGAATGAATGAATATGCCACCTCAAAATATGGTTCGAATTGACACACAAGTTAAGTTTATCTGTTTTCAGTATACTGATTAGCCTACAATGAAAAATGCAAACGTTGTTCTTGCCTCTTAATGCGTGTATACCTCCTTAATAGACATCTACTTTCCATTGGCCTAACTATTCACCTACAAGCTTTGGCAATTTAGTTATCAGTTGGATTCGACAGATTTTGTATAGCATATGTATACTGTTGTTCCACCTTGCATGCTGTGTACCTTAATAGACAGACTTCACAGACACTATCTGCCGCAATTGCATCCAGTCCACGTTAATCCGCCAAGGATAATGAGCAGACTGTTTTATAGCTCCTTTACCCCCACAACCAAACAAACTGTGGTCATCATTGGTTTGGTTATCCCAACGTGTCATGGTCATTTGCTATTAATAATCAGTTACTCTTGCGTTCATCTATGAAGAGCGTAGAGTTGGAAGACGATACTTGGCGTCAATCGTTAACGAAATAAAATACGTCCACGATAAAGATTTCCGAGAAGGTAGTGAATGAATTCCAGAATATGAGAATGCGACTCAGAAACTACACGTCTGAATTGTTAGACAGGCTTCATGTTGAAATAAATAGTTGGTCAGAAGAAGCTGATCTTAAATCTGTTCTGGTGGGGCTTAGACGCGGCTAGAGCGCATAAGTCAGCAGAGTGGCTTGGAGCTATAGACATTAGACAACGAAGTGAATTGGATCAAATGTAAGCAGCTTTAAAGTGGACTCGATCGAAGGACAGGCTAAACAGAGTAATTTTGAAGACAATAAGTCTACCTGATACTGAAGATCTTGGAGGTACATGTATATGCCCGTTGATGCTTATTATGCCCTGCTCTTATGTATATTTAGTATTATGCCCGCCTGTAGTTTAGATTTCAAGTTGTTAAACCTACCTACACTTATAGACCTATATTAACCGTGAGTTTCCTTTGCGAATATATCACCACTGATATCGTCTTGCGTGTGTTACAGTGGGCCATCAACTTTGAGCATGGCGAGCGCAAACTCGTATGGAGGCTATCTGTGTGATACAGTTTTGTAAAACACAGACACTAAATATAGATTATTACAGATGCATAGTGCAATTCTTTCCTATTTCCTAAATAGGGTCTACAATTTAATATTCTGACGTTTTTGCCTCAATTTATAAGCTTATAATAATAATAATAATAATAATAATAATAATAATAATAATAATAATAATAATAATAATAATAATAATAATAATAATAATAATAACAACAACAACAACAACAACAACAACAACAACAACAACAACAACAACAACAACAACAACAACAACAACAACAACAACAACAACAACAACAACAACAACAACAACAACAACAACAACAACAACAACAACAACAACAACAACAACAACAACAACAACAACAACAACAACAACAACAACAACAACAACAACAACAACAACAACAACAACAACAACAACAACAACAACAACAACAACAACAACAACAACAACAACAACAACAACAACAACAACAACAACAACAACAACAACAACAACAACAACAACAACAACAACAACAACAACAACAACAACAACAACAACAACAACAACAACAACAACAACAACAACAACAACAACAACAACAACAACAACAACAACAACAACAACAACAACAACAACAACAACAACAACAACAACAACAACAACAACAACAACAACAACAACAACAACAACAACAACAACAACAACAACAACAACAACAACAACAACAACAACAACAACAACAACAACAACAACAACAACAACAACAACAACAACAACAACAACAACAACAACAACAACAACAACAACAACAACAACAACAACAACAACAACAACAGTAACAATAACAACAACAACAACAACAACAACAACAACAACAACAACAACAACAACAACAACAACAACAATAACAATAATAATAATAATAGACCTAGATTACTCTCCATTGTCGCTTGCACCACATTTATAACCTTATGACCGCTTATGTAAGGCGATGCCTTGGTAAAGCGATGCGAGCGAACGATTTGGTTAAAACTGCATTTAGCTTGTTCTAAATGGCAAAACCTTTTACCAATCCGAGCGAATGCTTTGTTTTCGTCGACGATCCATCGACTGCTGTTCTTTCTCGGGATATCAAGATTCAAACTGAGCCGAAAACTATAGACAACGAACCATTCAATCCCAGAAGCCAGACATTGAAACACGACTCACCAATGACTTAGTAAGTTCGTGTTGGCTAAAATCGATGAGAAATCCTGTGAATAGATGGAAAGTCTGTAAATGGCGGAATACAGCGAAAATCAACATTAGCATTCACAATAAACACTTTGCTAAAATGATGATGATTTAAAAGAAAGATTATTAAAATATTGCCCTCTCTTTAGACTTTGTATTCTATATAATCCTAAGTGTTTTCCTCCCCCTTCTCTCAAAGTCTCCTATCTCTCAAAATCATGCCGACATTTATTTCTACAGAAATAAAGGCACCGCACAGATCCACAATGCGATCCAATTATATCAGCAAGTACATTATAACTGGTGTCAAGTCTTACAAATCAAAAACTTCAAAGCAGGTTCTAATCCTAATATGACTTTTGTCTGGGCAGCAGCGTCGACGACGGCAGTCTCACAGCGTCTCTGCACAAGGAAAGCGTGTGAGGTCTACACATGTCTCACGGGAGTATACTTTTAAAAGAATTGTATCAATGGCAATCTCAGTCCGTACATTAGGTGGTGGTGGAAGATATCACACGATCAAGTAGGTCTAATTGCTTGTGTGTGTATGCGTGAGTGTATGTGTGTGTGTGTAGGTATGTGAAAACGCGCATGGTTGAGACTACATAAATAGGGGTTTGTACAGACGTATAGACAATGCACATTGTCATTATAGGGCTTTAGTTATAATAAACCCACGACGCATTCTTCTGCACATGGATGTGCGTGAAATCGCTTGCGTGTAAGTCGATTAACAGTAGCTCTTTAGCGCTAAATGTCTGCCTCGGTGGGTCTTTGCCTCACGGAAACCTTCATGACTTGTTGAAAGCGGCCGTAAAGGTAAGTCACAGCGGAATACGGCGCTCGTGAATTCATCTGGCACGACGATGTAAATTATTAACGACCTCCATAATTGTACATGCTCGATAACGCGACGGTAGCGAATCGTCTATGAGTCGTTAATTGTCGCTAATGTGGAACGCACCGAACGCGGTTCATCAGCGTCGCATCGATTCCAGACGGAGGAGGTATTCGAGCCGAAGACAATGGATGTCAAATGAAATTCCTATATGGAAACGTTAACAATGGAAAACATCAGCAGTTAAATCTAGGACCAGGTACGCAATAATTGCGGTTAGAGGGGGCAGAGGACATTCTGGTGTAACCAGGAACCAACAATTGTGAATGGAAAACAGGTCAATGTATGCAAAAGAGGTCGCCAACCGACAGACAAGCGGATCCATTGGTGGTGGAACTCAACGTATTAAGGTTTATCATATTGGCTGGTTATTTTATGCCTGATACAGATGGACTCCGGTATACACACACAAACACAGACCTACACACGCACATACACACACACATACACCAACACACACATACACACACCGATGGACCTATAGTAAACAGAACTGAACAACGCGAGACCGAATGAAACTGAGAACGAACGATCCGACGACGTATAATGAGCTTGAAATAAGATTTGACGGACACAAAGGTATACAGAACGTGTTGGATATACAACAATTTCACAGCATTGGAGTCCATTTCTGTTGCAGCAAAATAAGACTTACGCTCTGAGTTACAGCTCAAACGCCGCAGAGCAAAAGGCGAGGATAAGCATCTTAGAATTAAAGGCAAATTCAAATGCAGAGGAGACAAAACGAATCCAAATGTAACGGCTGATGTGGCCAGTAGGAAATGGGTGTGGACCCAAGGCTAACCCAACATCGGAGGTCACTATATATATATATGTACATATATATACATAAAATTTATATGCCTTGGTTTGGCTGTATCATTCAATAATTATTCATCAGCACAGTTGACCTCTTTAATAATTGCATACTTCTGCACGAATCCAGAAGGTCTAGAAAAAGCGCCGCGTTTCTTCGTGGACAGTCCATCACCAAAAAACACCTGCTGAGCGTCTGCTATCAGAAATTGGATTCCAGACGATACATCTCGAAAGTCGTTCATCTATGTATGTATGCGCACGGCATCCACAGACATCCACATCCATCCATCCACATGGGTATTCACAGGCATTCACAAGCAAGCACAGACATATACAAGCATCTACAGACATCCACAGGCATTCGCAGACATCCACAGGCATTCAAAGGCCTTAACAAGCAAATACATATATACAAAATCATTCACCGGCATTCTCAGACAGTTACAGACATTCACATACATTCAGAAACATCCAGAGACACCCACATACATCAACACACATCCACATGAATCCACAGACACTCAGACACATCCACAGACATCCACATACATCCAGAGACATTTACAAGCATCCAGAGACATATACGGACATCCAAAGATTGGTACAGACATCCAGAGACATTTACAGTCATCCAGATACATTTACAGACACCCAGAAACATTTACGGACATCCAGAGACAATTAGAGACATCCAGAGACATTTACAGACATGCAGAGACATCTACAGACATCTAGAGACATTTACAGTCATCCAGATACATTTACAGACATGCAGAGACAATTGCAAACATCCAGAGACATTTACATGCATCCAAAGACATCTACAGACATCCAGAGACATCTACAGACATTCATAAACATTCACAGACATCCATAGACATCTACAGTCATTAACAGACATTTAGAGACATCTACAGACATATGCAGACATTAAGAACCATCCAGAGACACTCACATGCATCCTGAGACATCCAAAGATATATGCAGGCATCCAGAAACACCCAGAGACACTCACATGCATCCACAGACATCCACAGGAATACACATACATTCAGAAACATCCACAGACCCCACAGATATCCAGAGACCTTTGCAGACATTCAGAGTCATCCATTGGCATCCAAAGACAACATCTCCATACATCCAGAGGCATCCATAGGCATCCAGAGTCATCCACAGACATCCAAAGACATCCACAGGTATCCACACACATCCAAGGGCATCTGCGGGCATCTGCGGGCATCTACAGGCATCTACTGTCATCCAATAGCAACCATACATATAGACTCGCAATAAAGAGTTAGTAGTGAACACATGGCGCTGATCCAGCTCTTTTCGAACCTGTTTTGTTTGACGACCAGACCCGTGGAGAACTCTGGTCTATTGTATGCACCTAACAGGGCCTACTACGCTAATGTTTATTGCTAAAATGCTTTTTTCTTTCGTAGATACTTGAAATCAATTAAGAAAGATGTATTAAAATGGATGAATAAACTTTAGATAGACGGAAGACAGGTAATTCTACTTAATTGAATGTTATAATTGTAGTCTCTTTCTTCGACGCAATAGTACCAAACGATCAAATCTCGTGACATAGTTAGCTTCGCAAGATCAATGTCGTGGCTTAATCCGCACTTCGGCTGAGTGGAGATTAAGATCAGATATTGATTGTCTTATTACCGCAGTGGAGAAGAGACATTTACCAATGGAAAGTTGAAGACTTATGTCGGGTAAATGGGAAAAAGATGGTTGAAACGAGACTTTGTGCTGATGTACTTGACTATAACGACGAGCGTGTATTAACAGCGAGTGGGAAACAAATGAAGCTCGATGTTAATGGTTGGTTATGCAAGGAAGACAACGGAGTAAATCTAACATAATGGGCTATAAGTTTAACATTCTTGTTGCTGGTCTTTTAGGCATAGGCCAATATGACGAATAAATTGGAACAGGCCTACATGATCAGTTACAGACACCGTGGAATTAAAAGAAAGTTACGAGCAGTGTCAGTCAGCTCAACATTTCGGTCACCAAAGATAAAAGAATCGATTAAACATGTTAAGCAGAAATTCAGTCTTTTATGAGTCGGGAGTTTATTGGCCAACATCTAAGATTGAACCTTCTCAGAGCAAGAGGACAACAGCTGTACAGATGAGTAACATTACAGTCCATTGAATGAAACGTAGGTTTGAGCACCAGCAGCGTAGAAATTAAATCCTGCAATGTTTCCAAGTGCATCATGGAAGCAAAAGAGGCCCAAGGTCACAATCCTTTGGATCACCGTAATATGCCATCAAAGCACTCGATTAAAGAGCAACAATGACTAGCAATGGCAAAGAGCGCAGGATCTAAATGTTGCTGCATACGCTCACGGCAAGAGAACTGTTTTAATTGAAGAAGCTGGTCAACCCACGATATCTAACAAAGGCAAATCAACAATCTCTCAGCTGACAAACCCAAATGATGATCTGAGAGGTTGGTCACTGGTTCCGTCTGACACCATGCATCTGACGATGGTATGGTCACACTTTCGGTCAATAGCAATCGTGTGTATGCAGTCGATGATTGATCGTTGCACTCCTCCATCTCTCTACCGTCTGATGAGGCGATCGACCGGTGGGTGGTTCACTCCTACCAGAGAAACCTTATCAGCGGAGGACCGCCTTTGGTTCTTCTGTGTCGCCTATTGCATATACGATATATGCAATTCTGCATGCACTCTCTATTCATACATACTCTAATAAATGTATCTATATAGTAGGCTATACTGACAATGGTTGTGTGTTTTCTTACTGGTACGTAGGCGACAGTTCTTGGGACTATTTCGAAACTGCGAATAGACGGCAGTTCCACGCCTCCTGTCTGTCGGTGATTTGCAATCTATTCTCAAATGAATTCTTGCCCAATCAATCAAACAAACGATGCACATCACATGAAACAACTCAAACTTATCCGAAATTCCTAGTTAGAAAGTGAAATCGTTTTGATCCAGTAATTTCATCTTTTTTTGTGTCTTCGATTAGTCTATACAAACTCCGAGCAGATCATGAGCGATTACTTCAGAATAGGAGCAAACAACTCTAATTTCAATATTGATAGTATTAGTAGTAGTAAAAGCGAGCGGCAGTTAATAAATTAACGGTATTCATAGTAACAGGAGCAGTTTCAGTCGTACTCATTATCTGAGGAATTCTAAAGCGCGCAAGAAGCCTACGTCGCACGAAACTTGGAAGACCCTAAGTAAAAGCAAAATCAATATGCATTCAGGGTTAAATTCAGTCTTATGTCAAGATGCAATGGGTCAGGCAGGCAGACGGTAATAACTGTAATTGTGATAAAAGTTTTGTAGTTGTAGTTGCAATAACAAGAGTTGCAGGCAGGAGCAGCTGTAGAAGCAGCGGTAGCAGTGTTTGTGATCAGTAAAAGTAATAACGCCAGCAGCATACCAGAACTGTGAAGTAAGCTAATGATGAAACTTTAGAACGCTATAAAGACTCAAGAAATTTCATATATATATAAATATATATAATATATATATACTATCTACTTGAAGGTTTTGGTGCTAATTAAACTAGCGCATAGCATCTGAAAGACTGTCTATTGGACTCAAACAGATATTACTCATACAGGATGAGCTCACCTTGCCAGAAGCGAATATACGTGCGTGCACGTGGCCAAAGGAAGATTACGGAATAATCGTCAGGAGCAGAGAAGAGGTTCATCTTCCAACACGTGCATTACACAGATATTTAGGTCAAAAGACGACGATGTCGTCCACATAGGACATTTTATTTGCGAAGGCTTTGTACTAGCGAACGTCCACTAATAAGAGTACAAGTGAAATTTCAACTGAGTTTGAGTTGAGCGTATACTAAAAGTGATTACAACAGCTAAGCAGCTCGTCATTAAGGTGTGCCAAGAAGGAACGATTATCGTCAGAGCAAGGACATATGCACTTGGACAGTGTTAGACTAACTGCAACGTTGTCAGTGTCTTATTGTCACAGTCGAATTGTCAGGGTAGCATCGTCAGTGTCATATTACAATAGGCATTGCATCAAACCTAAACATGTGCGCATATCAACTTACGAACAATAATTTGGCATTACAATTCTCATCAACACTTATGGAATGAAGCATAAATTTATTCGTAACCGCATTTTATGTGGGCATAATTTGCAAGGTTTTAACTTAAGCAGCTTCAAACCTGCATGTAGGCCCCAAAGGATGCCGTCTGGTCATGCGACTTTCTGTTGTCAATATCAAATTTCCAAGTCAATTCAGATCCGGTCAATATGTAGATTGATTTGATGAGAGTGATGAAGATGAAACAGAAATTACATTTCCATCGGTGTCAATCTCGGCGCTCTTAAACTCTCCCTGTTGATGCATAGGCTATTCATAACATTAGGTCTTTACAACTTAAGGCTACGTGCTTTAGGGGCGCAACATTGATAGATTGTCGCATCGGGATTCGTGCTTTCACAGTTTGGAGCAAGAGATGAAACCGCTCCCTTATCTGCCAATAAGTAAGAAGCATTTATCTCACTTGTTACGACACTTTCGTCGTGCTTACACTTGTATACGCGCAGAATTGACCCAACACGGACCCATTTGGTCGAGAGATTCTGCGCTAAGCTACTTAAACTTGCTATCCCAGCCACCCTACCAAAGCACAGCACAGCCTTTCACTCGCTAGGTGGGTCGATAAAATAATCATCAGCGACATCGCAAACTAGTGCAATCAGTAAGTGAAAGTCTGAGTTCCTCTGTTGCTGTCCCCTCGCAAGTTGGATCCCATAGATCGCTGTCCGTTCTTTATTGGTGACGATTACGGTCAAACCAATGAATTAATGAGATCTATCATGGACGTCACACATCACTTGTGGGGACCAATTTCTTTATCCTGAGACATCTGGGATATGTTTCTCGTTCTCTACCACTAGATGTGACTCAGCATCTCGTGGGAAGTTGAATATCAGGAACCGAATCAATTTACTACAATGTCGTCCTTACTGGTCCGCCACAGCATCTACAGTAGGGCTGTCATTCGTCTTGAGGCGACCATCAACGCTTCTGCTCGTCTGATCATAAAAAACACCATTCACATTACAATCGCGACAGAAGATCAGCTGCAGCGGCTCAGAATAGGCGAGTATGTAACATTCACACTGTGTAACTTGTGTGCAAATGTATGAACAATTGCGCTCCATTGTACCCTTTCATAGAGCACAACACAAGGCCGCTATCGGACGATCGCAACAGGTCGTGGCTGCAATCATCAGCGTCCGATGATTTATTTGAGCCAGAAACTACGACTAAAACGGTCGATGAGGACGCTGGCCAACGGGCCTCTAACAGTCTTATTGCACCTATTCAAGAACCCAAAGGCAGCTGCGAACGTACTTGCTATGCAACTCTCAGTATTTGCCCTGACTGTTGACAGTCTATACCAGTGGTTCTCAAGCGTTTTAGTGCTTCGGCTCCTTGATAATGTTTCAAAAGCTACGCGAACACTCAATATTACCTTGATTAGGGTATTCCTCTTCACCGCATTATGGCCACCATTAAATCTTTGTGATGCATTTCACTTCTCATCATTTGATAATTCATACGCATCAGGCATAATAACAGGAGTCATCATTAATCAATAAACAATATTTAATCTCTTTTAATAATTTTGAAATTTTAAGAATTATTTTAAATGATGTTTACTTTAAATTAAATGTTTGCTATATATTGTATTATGTGTATGTAAGAGCTTCATAAGCCAATGGCAGCAGTTAAATTTAAAGTATCAATATTACTAACGACGTATGACAGTAAGCAAGTCACAGAAGGCCATCAATATTATTTCATATATGACTAGGAAAATGCTAGAATTTCGCAATCAAAAGAACAGCGTCAATAAGAAAACCGTGCTTTTGCTTCTTTCTCACCGTATCAATCATTCTTGG
This sequence comes from Bimastos eiseni, assembly GCA_959347315.1. NCBI lineage: Eukaryota > Metazoa > Annelida > Clitellata > Crassiclitellata > Lumbricidae > Bimastos > Bimastos eiseni. Next base: position 27,577,194 of record OY365807.1, read on the forward strand.
GAGCGGCGGCCATTACAAGAGCAACACGCAGAAATTGTCGTGATTACAATTGCAATACAGTTATCGTCAATTCATCATAATACTATAGTCATTTCAGAGCATATATCGTGTAATTCGTCAATTCAGACAAATTATCATCATAGTCTTCTGTGTCGCTTTCATCGCCTTTATCATCGTCGTCGTTGTCGTTGTAATTGATATTGACTACATTTAAATCATGTAGTGTGTCAGGATATGTGACTGTGTGTATACTGCTGTCTCAACTAAGCTGATATGTCAACCACTAAAACCGTCATCATCAGTGGTCACTTAGTATACTCGTATATATATATATTACATATATATTTATATATATGTATATATATATGTATATATATGTATATATTATATTGAGCGCCTTTAATCATTTAATTCGTCTTATTATCGCTGCGCCACAAAGATACTCAGCCTAAGTGAAGTCTCACTTTGAAGAAAAAATTTAATATAATACGACAATAATAGATTCAGACTACTATACGATATACATTTATCATATGCAGGCCTACATAAATACGTGAGATCCATCTGACGCAGCTATATATACGGCTGTCATTTAAATAACTACGAAATGTAAAAAAATTCATTGAACCCTGTTTTGCGATTTTTTTAAATCTTGGACATCCCTCCATAACCGTACATAATAATAATAATAATAATAATAATAATAATAATAATAATTATTATTATTATTATAATTATTATTATTATTATTATTATAATTATGATAATTATAATAATAAGCGCTAGTCAAAAGCAAAGCGCAAGTCACCAACTTTTCACAAGCGCAACATCGAGACAGTTCCGTCCTTGTACTGATCCTTCCTCAGACTCTGCCCACTACTTACAATATTTAGCCACAAACGACAATACATCAGTAAACCACAATTAGCTTATAACAATAAATGCTTAATTACCGGTATACATGGCAACCCTAATCGATCAGGTGATAAGTGATAATGGTTCATTTTTGCTATGTTCAGAGGCAGAGGCAGCGATTTCGTTTACTAAGATGTTGAGTAGATCCTTAGACACCCTTTTACGCTGTACTTGCTCCTTATATTAAATGGTAGAGGGCAAATTCCTCTAACAATGGTAAATTCCCCTCCCCAATTTTCTTCTTGAATGGAGCATTTGCTCTTAGGTATACATGGCGTAGGCCTATAATCTCCTGACAGGCCCATAGGCAAAGGTCAAAGTAAAGACGAGGCAGAATCCACTCCTGAACTCTTCCCATTACCGACCTCTGCCCTGCCTTACCGTCCTCTCCACTTCCATATTCTAGCCATCCATCCCTCCTTGCCCTTACTTTCCTCATTCCGCTCGCACCTTATTCCCTGCCTGGATAATGGATAAAACCTTGGGGCGCATTGCTGAGGAACCGAGTTCGAAACCCGTATCCCCGGTAAGGTTGACCGGACTTTCTTTTGCTAGGCGGCTAAGTTGGCTAAATTAGATGTAGGCCAGTAATATTATTATAGCGTTATGGTATTGTGACATTTAACAACGACGTCGTTAGATGGCGGCACATGGTAACAATAGATTACATAGGCTCAGATGGGAAACAGAGTTATTTTATATTCTATTATGCTATAATGACATGTGACTTACTTATAAATTGCATTAAATTGTATGCTTTCATATTTCGAAGTAACTTTTCTGTGAATGACCGAATTAAATAGTTATTACCATTAGTAAGATTTGTCATTGAAAACTTGTTTTAGATGCCCAGACAAGCTATAAAAGACCTCTGGATAATACGTCGTTATCGCTTCTCGGCCTTTTGGCTAAGATTAAAGCGTTTACTTGTCAGCTTAATACCTGATACGTACTTTAACCAAGGTTGCGTGACGCCAATGTTACTGGCTCTCGGCCTAGGCTGGTGATCAGATAATCCCTGATCCGCTATCCCTGGTTTTAGTACGTTGTTGGCGTTGAGATAAATGGGAAGAAGCTACGGTATACTCCCCAGTGGTCATCCACTGAGGGAGAAATTCAAAGCAAAAATAAAACAGCCTAGGCCTACTACGTTTCGGGCGTGATGGTTCGTAACATTCCCTTCTGGGGAATCTCTGCAGAATGGGTCTTCGGCTGTTTGCTAGGGTGCTCAAAGGAGAAAGGCTAGAAGTTGAATGAAAACCTCCGATCAGTCAAAAAACACATGTTATTACAAAGCATAAGCTTGACAGGTAGTGTTAGACCGTAAGGCAGTGCTGTCCAACACGCGGATCGCATGCGGCCCGTGGGTGGATTCTAAGTGGCCCGCTCGGACTTGCAGAATTAGCAATTTAAAAAAAATGAAGTAAAGACAAGTCACTTGCCCATTTTTATACTTGGCTCATCAACATGATGGCAATCATCATTGTCATTATGTCATTATCATCGCTATTCTCAAAAATGCTCACCATGAACATCGTCGTCGTACCTGGTTTATTTTGTTACGGGCGGTAAATCATCAGTTTGCATTGCTACATCTACATGGTAGGCCTAGAGCTGATCGGATTTCAGAACAAATGTAAGGTTTCCCATTAAATTTTAACCGCGCTTCGTATTTTGTTGTAGTGCGATGGTACAGCAGGCCCAGGATCTACGCCCTAGAAACACATTCCTTAGTACTCAGAAATTTGCCAAACAAAATTAGTCATGGCGATGTCCATGACATCAGGATGCCAAGATCTGTAAAAATATTGGATAAAGAAGGAGGGTGACGCAAACGATCTTTGCTATCACACAGTGTCGCAAAACTGAAACTACTAAGAATTACAAACCTACAGATCGAAATTCGGATTTTCGATGAGCAAATTCAGCGAATAGAATCACTGGATGTGTGGAATGAATTGAATCAACGCAAGAGACGAACTCTGTTGTTACTTCCTGCGTCGAAGTCGAGCGAACATTTAAAATAAATATATCTCTAGATTATGCCTCGAGCAAAATAAATAGATTGGTTGCATATCAAACTTGATTTAATCAATTTAATTGTTAACAATTAACTTCGATGCTAGCCGTCATGAAGTTTTTAAAGAGATCTTTATTATCGCTCATTGTAGATAGACCGCCTATGGACATATTACAATGCCGGATGGTACTCCAGTTCACCTAAGTGCCCCTACTTAGCAAAGTCTATAATAATACTTCTTTTCAAAGGTCAATGGGCTTGGTTTTGGCAATTGCTTTGCGTTTTATGACAGCCAATATATATATTATATATATTTAATATATTACATATATATAGCATCCATTTAAAAAAGATTTCTCATTACGTTAACATCGTTTAGGTTGACGCTAGCAGCGCCTCGTGAAGTACCTAAAGACTAATGTCATCTGACCAGATATACATGGACACATAATCATATACATATATATATATACATATATACTATATATATACATATATATAGTATATGCATATAAACAATATATGTATAGTGATTGTGTGCATGTAGCCTACATAGCAAATGTCGAGAAGCGCCTCTAATTGCGATGTTGACTGGAGCACGCGTTCCTCAGCGCTGATTTGGCGTCAAGCGCTGACATATGTCCGCTGAAGGTTTTTCCGCTGCCTCAATTTAGACCGATAATGAGGAAGTAATTGGAATCGTTTATTTAGCACCGTCCTTCTGTTCTCAGTTACAGCAACTGTAGACGGCATCCAAGATGCGCGGTTTATTAAGATTCGTACGGAAGCGGAAGCGCTGCCGCCAAAAGGAAATCTAAGATTAGAAACCGGAATCCAAATGAAAGTCTTGGAAGCTTCGACGAGTTTCACTTCATATGCGAGTATCGATCATTCGAAGTCGGCCGAAGAATAGTTAGGTAGAGATATGATGACAGTAGATCACGACGGCGTTTATAATGGCAGGCACGTGTAACTTGTACTTGTCCACATTAGATCACAATGATGAATCATAATCTATCATTCCTTTCAGTCGGAATGAAGGTACATAAATGCAGCAATCTATGTCGACTGCAATTAGTGCTTTACAGGCGACTGAAAGAATTGCGATGCCATTATTACCTTGTGAGCGTTAAGACGATAAGTTGGCATTGTATGGCTTGTACACTGAATAAAATGCCACTAATAGTTAAATTTACAGCAAACGTGGCTTTTTGTGACGTCTCTCTAGATTTGTGTCAACCTGTATTCTTTTTACGACAGGCAATAATTGATTGCGACAATGATTACACTTCTTTGAAAACGTCAACGTGCTTAAATTTTAGCAGTTACTTTACTTTGTGTTATAGCCAATACTCTCTTGTATGCGATATAAATCGTCTTTTCCTCTGCTTAGTAAGAGAACATCTATAGCTATATTGACTGCAGCGGTCCATGCGCCTCTGTGTTAGGCAGCGTGAGGATCGCATTGCACCTTCCGAAGCCGACTTATTTACAAGGGATTTAAATCTCGTCAGCTAGCGTGGTCCATGCACAGTGCCCTTAAATGATGTGGCGCTAACTGAAACAGACAGTGGTGGTGATTGATCAATCAGGGTCAAGGCCATTCGCTGTATCGAATCGAGTACGCCTACATTTACATTAAGCACCGGTAAATGAAACTTCTCTTCAGTTCAGCCACCGTCAATTATTTTGTGATATTTGATTAGCCTACCTTGGTGTTGCAGATTCGGGAGGAAGGGAGCCATTATTATTTAATCAGCCTCTTCTATAAAAACCAATGATGCTCTCTGACATAGTCACGGTCCAACGAAAGTAATCAACTGCGCTGCTGCTGCAGAGTCGTTCCGGTCCATTGTTAGGTATAGTGTCCTGGATTCATCTCACCGTTTACTCTTCATACTTATTGTCTTTGGTATGTGATGTAGCGTGTAATGTCTGGTCTCTTGCCTTGCATTATAAACAGACTGAGTGAGCGAACTAATCACTCACTCACTCGCTCACTCATTTCCTGATTTATTTATTCACTCATGCATTCACATATGCATTCACATATGCACTCATTCATTTATTAACTCATTCAATTATCAACATCTTCACTCATTCACTTATTCACTTACTTTGCAATGCATTTATTCACTTATTCACTGGCACGCACTCAATCACTTACTTGCAGATTTTCCAACATTAGTGAGTCCTTTCAGCTTCAATAGAGATGCACATGAAACCTCAGCAGCTTCCAATATTCGTTTATTCATTAATTCATTTATTCATTAAGTCATTCGTTCATTACGAATATTTATATAGCACTCTTTTTCAGGAGCGCTCTCGACTCCAGCACGGATAAAAAGAACAGTCGTATAGGTGAGTATAAGAAAATCAGAGTGAACCCTGGGGACAAACAACAACGCCAACTGGAGCCTATGTCAGAGCGAGGAGCCAGCCATATTAATTATGTCAAAGCTAGTCTAACTTTTCGGGCAAAAGTCAGAGTAGGCCTACTATTGGGTTCTATTTCTCAAGACCAGGTTATTTCTGTTGCATAAATACGTCCTTAGGTTACATGACGATGCATTCTTACTTGATCCATTGCAATTTACCTGTCTCACGGCCATCTGGATTTTTGCCCGTCAGCGGCGAAAGGCTAGTGTATGTGGGTTAAGCCGCGCCTCTACTAAGCAAAATCCTCATTTCCTCTCTCTAAGCTCAAGGCCAACGTAAACGATTCTCAAAGTACCGGTCGAAACCGCTTCAAATGCGTACACGTTTAATTGCATTTAACATAGAAGATTGAAGAGAGGTTATGGTAATCTCCATCCTAAATCTCCCTTCTGTCAGATAAGATGGCTTTCAGGCATTTTTGCACAGCACTCAACGCGACTGGGTTTTCTGACCGCATAGACAGACGTAGCGGAGCACATCCCCAAAACTTCGTAAAATGCAAATCATAGGCGATTTAGGTGATCTCTAAATAAAGCGCAACGTAAATTTTAATTTAACAAGCGGGTGTCGACAATGACGTATCTGCTGCATATATTATCTAAAACGATCAACTTACTAAAGGATCTGGTAAGGCCAATCAGGAGACTCCTTCAGAGTTGATTTAGAAGCTATTTCATCAATACCGCATTGTAGGTATATTTAGCAATGAAATATATTCGGCAATTGTAATAATCACAGCATCAGCCTCAAAGACATTGAACAGAACGACAAGATCAGCATCAACACGAGCGACTGCAATAGTGGCACGAAAATAGCTGGACCCATGAGTCTTGGAAGGCATTGTCAGTCGTCGTTGAGTGAGGTTATTGTAATTAGGGGTTCTGACTGATCTGCCTTTTAAACGCAGTTGGTTGTCACCGAATTCCGAATCTGCTTCTTAAGTGACGAGAACGAAATCTCTACCATTAGACGACAAACGCGTTACATCCATTTACAGCCAGTCCCCAGGCTCTTGAATTAGCATGACCATCGGAGTTTCTCTGTTACCCCAGTCCTACACCTCTCTTCCTCTTGCCTTTGTTTAACAGTCCACAGGGAATGGGGCTCTCGTGTATTAGTGGAGAAAATCAACCATAAGATTATACGCACGATCCGTAGGGAAATGAGTTCTGAAGAGCTGCCCCACTGGGGAAAATCATCCATAGGAGCATACGTCTGCAATTATGACAAATGACGGCGAAGAGATTAGACAGAAACACTGCATGAAAATGGACTTTAAAAGAGTGACGTCAGAGAGAAGACGACAGTGACACGTGTTACTTCTGACTACGATTGTTGAGATTAGTCGCTTTACGATATGTTAATGAGGACACGACAGTCACGAGGGAGCTGCATGCTGGTAGTTGGTGACTGAGGCATTAATGACAGCGACTGACACTCTCATACAGGTGGCGGGTATTAATTATGATGATGATGGATGTAATAAGGGTGGAAGCTTTTTATGTTGATGATGATGATGATGACGACGACGACGATGACGATGACGATGATAATGATGATGATGATAATGATGATGGTGATGATTATGATGACGATGACGATGATGATGATGATACCGGCTACGGCCACGATCATTGCTAAGAAATAGTTGTAATCATTATCATTATCATCAACAGCATCAACGTTCCTTCCATCAACGCCATCATTATGACAACAACAGCCTCCATCTTCACTGCCTTCATCATTACCATATATCTACCGCAATCAGCACCAGCGTCAGAAGGGAACAGCAACTGCATGGTAGGTGCGAACGATTGGTCACACAGGCTCACAACGTTGGCCTTTGGAGCGAACAGTTGGTGTTCGATACCCCTTAATAATGATGAAAACGATTTATATGGCGCCTTAACGCGGCCATACCGCTATAAGGGCGCCTCACATACAACTAACAATCGGGATACGCCTTCGAGAAGAGATAAGTCTTGAGCTTGGACTTGAAAGAGTCCACTGAGTCGGCCGAGCTGATGGCGAGCGGAAGACCATTCCAGCATCTGGGACCCCCTTCTATGCAATCGTCATGTGTGGACCTTGAAGAAAGCCTTGACTCGTAATATAGCTGCTCAGTGAAATCGTTGTCTAATCGTGCGTGAACCTCTTAAATTTTGAAGGACATCTTCAATCAACCGAATCGCATTCTGCTGCTTCTGAGATGTAGATAGATGGAGCTGCGATCAGGTATGACGCCTTATTGCTTTGTATTGGTCTTTCATTTCAGTTTTTCGGGTTGATGATGATGACGATTATGATGAGGATGAGGATGATGAGGATAACGATTGTAATGATAATGCTACAGATTTATTACTAGTTCTAATCTAAAATCATGTGAACTTGACCCCCTCCCTCCGTTTGTTATTGTAGATATACTAGATGACATTGTCCCCTTTCTGCTGTACCTGTTTAATAGGTCTCTCTATGAAGGTATCCTTCCAGCATCCCAGAAGCGGGCTATTGTCTTTCCCATTCTTAAGGAGCCAAACGTGGATCCTAGCTTGTGCCAAAACTATCGACCTATCGCAAATCTTTCTTTTCTCTCAAAGACTTTAGAGCGACTTGTTTATCTACAGCTCCTTCCTTACCTTGAGCAATCTGGTCTTCTACCTCCTAGACAATCAGGTTTTAGAGCCAACCACTCAACTGAAACTGTTCTTCTTTCTCTTCTATCCGACATCTATTCAGCAATGGGTAAGTCCCATGTCACTCTCTTGGCACTTTTTGATGCATCTTCAGCATTCGATATGGTAGACCATGATATCCTTCTGCATCGCCTTGAAACGTCCTATGGTCTTAGTGGTCTCCCTCTTCTTTGGTTTCGCTCTTATCTTACCGATCGTACCCAAATGATCATCCTAGGTGACTCCTGCAGTTCTTGGGTACCTGTTCAATTTGGCATACCTCAAGGATCAGTACTGGATTCACTTCTATATATCCTGTTTACAGCTGATATTCCTCGCCTTTTTTAAAAGCACTCGACGTCAGGTCACCTTTACGCTGATGATGTTCAGGCCTTCGTGCATGGCTCCACTTCTAACCAACTTGCTCTTTGCCAATCTATTGAATCACTCTCTTCTGATTTCAACTGTTGGATGTCCTCAAACCGTCTCTCACTCAATTCTTCCAAGACTCAATTGATCTGGTTGGGCACCCGCCAGTAGCTGCTAAAACTTGATTACGCTTTACTTGCCAAGCGGTTCCCTCAGTTTAGTTTCTCTACAGATGTCCACAGTCTGGGATTCACTCTGGACAGTACTCTATCCTTCTCTGCACACATCTCTAATCTCTCTCGGTCCAGTTTCTATCATTTGCGGCGACTACGCGCCGTCCGACGATCTGTGTCTTCGACCATTTTCTCGACCATGGTTCACGCCTTCATCTGCTCCCGCATTGACTATTGTAACTCATTACTCGTTGGCCTACCAAAACTCCGCCTCACTCCGCTCCAGTCTGTACTCAATGCAGCTGCTCGTTTGATCGCCCGTCTTCCACGTTTCTCACATATTTCTACTTTCATGACTCAACATCTTCATTGGCTTCCCTTGACTGATAGGATTCATTCCAAAGTTCTCTTTCTTACATTCAAAGCGTTGTTGGGTCAAGCTCCACTCTATCTATGTGAACTTATCAGGAACCTATCTCAGCTACCACCGGACGCCCTCTCCGTTCTTTAGACCGTCACGATCTTCTAGTACCGCAGTCTAGAACTGCCACAGCTCAGCATCGTGCCTATGCCTCTGTTGGCCCTTTGCTATGGAACAGCCTTCCTGCTGTGACTCGTGCTGCAATCTTATCTAGTATCACAACTGTTTCTGCTCGTTCTCTTAAGACTTTTCTTTTCTCTAGGGAATTTTCGCACTGGGAGCGCCTCTGATTAGGTTGTACTGTGAGAGGCGCTTTATAAATCCGTAAATAGAATAGAATAGAATAGAATTTATATCGAGAACTCGCCAAAACAAAACATTGCATTCACTAGCGTAATATCTACCAAGGTAATTAACAATCATCAGTCATCATCATCGTCGTCTCCATCATTTCACAATATCTCCGTAGAAAATAATCACGAAGATAATTACATCTGGAATGCTGATAAGAGCGATTAGACCCAATAATCAAGTGTAGAGAAAGCGATGCAAATGACAGATGAATGAGATTGGAATATGTTGCCATTCGTGTTGATTGCTTGTTATCGACATCGATTTCTATTAGGAAAGCTTTCTTCGCTCCGTTCAATAGGCCTTACTCTATACGTTCAACGATCCATCCAACAACATTGAACCGTAAATTTAAACGTATGCACAACCCTTTTCAACGTCTATCTGCGTGTCTCGTCAACGGTTGCTTGTCTCTCTCTCTTTCTTCTTCTTCTCTCTCTCTCTCTCTCTCTCTTTCTCTCTCTGTCTCTCCCTGTTTCTCAGTTATACAAAAGTATTGTCAATCCTTGCCTCTCTGTCTCACCTTTCATTCTCTGTTTCCGTTTCGTTTCCATGCAGTTAATTTTGAAAGTTTGCTGGTCGCATTCTGACTGTCTAGTAATTTGTTCCTTGGTCAATGGTGGGTCAGTGGGATGTCGGTCAGTCAATGATGTAGTGAGTCAGTGAGTCAAAGTGTGAGAGAAAGTGAGGGTCAGTGTGTTAGTCCATGTATGAGTCAATGTGTGTGTGAGCCTATAAATCAGAAGTCAGTCAGTTACCATTAACATTCACTCGGTTTAAGATCCGTCGTGTCTTCTAACTTTATGCCTGCCTCTATCATTTGCTTCTCTATCTGTTGCTCTGATTGTCTTTCTCTGTCTGTCTGTCTTTCTGGTCTTTCTTGTGACCTCACGGGCGCAAATTTATATATAAAATATGTTTATATATATAATATACATATCCGGAGAATGTATAACCCGTCGTAATTCCGCTGTGTGCAGAGCACTTTCTCGACAAGATGCGATTAATTGCAGGGTACACAGTGTTGTTATGTTCCTTCGTCTGTCGTCGTCGATCTCCAAGTGCCGACGCCGCCGACTTCGTTTCAACAGAACGAAAACAGACGAACGTATTTCTGTTGCGCTACTCTATTCCTCCAGTTCCTCTTTCTCCATATAGATAAATATATTAGATGTATAATTTGTTCTGACTCCGCTCAGAACAAACAGGGCACGATTCCCTGAGATACCCATTTGTTGCTAGTATCTTCTTCTTCTTCTTCTTCTTCTTCTTCTTCTTCTTCTTCTTCTTCTTCTTCTTCTTCTTCTTCTTCTTCTTCTTCTTCTTCTTCTTCTTCTTCTTCTTCTTCTTCTTCTTCTTCTTCTTCTTCTTCTTCTTCTTCTTCTTCTTCTTCTTCTTCTTCTTCTTCTTCTTCTTCTTCTTCTTCTTCTTCTTCTTCTTCTTCTTCTTCTTCTTCTTCTTCTTCTTCTTCTTCTTCTTCTTCTTCTTCTTCTTCTTCTTCTTCTTCTTCTTCTTCTTCTTCTTCTTCTTCTTCTTCTTCTTCTTCTTCTTCTTCTTCTTCTTCTTCTTCTTCTTCTTCTTCTTCTTCTTCTTCTTCTTCTTCTTCTTCTTCTTCTTCTTCTTCTTCTTCTTCTTCTTCTTCTTCTTCTTCTTCTTCTTCTTCTTCTTCTTCTTCTTCTTCTTCTTCTTCTTCTTCTTCTTCTTCTTCTTCTTCTTCTTCTTCTTCTTCTTCTTCTTCTTCTTCTTCTTCTTCTTCTTCTTCTTCTTCTTCTTCTTCTTCTTCTTCTTCTTCTTCTTCTTCTTCTTCTTCTTCTTCTTCTTCTTCTTCTTCTTCTTCTTCTTCTTCTTCTTCTTCTTCTTCTTCTTCTTCTTCTTCTTCTTCTTCTTCTTCTTCTTCTTCTTCTTCTTCTTCTTCTTCTTCTTCTTCTTCTTCTTCTTCTTCTTCTTCTTCTTCTTCTTCTTCTTCTTCTTCTTCTTCTTCTTCTTCTTCTTCTTCTTCTTCTTCTTCTTCTTCTTCTTCTTCTTCTTCTTCTTCTTCTTCTTCTTCTTCTTCTTCTTCTTCTTCTTCTTCTTCTTCTTCTTCTTCTTCTTCTTCTTCTTCTTCTTCTTCTTCTTCTTCTTCTTCTTCTTCTTCTTCTTCTTACGAAACGAAACGAAACGAAACGAAAATGCAAAATGAACCTGAGATGACTGACTGTGCAAGGCCCGCTTCCGAATTCCTACGCAGTATGCCACGGCGTTGATCTGATTGAATTTCTTGTGGTGCCCTCAGTCCGCGCTGCCATTGGTCTAGCTGCTGATGATGATGGTGATGATGCTCTGCACATGAAAGGAGGGGAAGAGGCTATATGGATGCTGCATGAAAGGGAGAAGGTGATGAAGCAACTACGAAAACAGTGAGAGGACGTTAGAGAAGGAGCAAAGAGAAAGGTGAAGAGGAGGACAGAGTGGGTCCGATGAATTGGAGCTGGATAGAGAATACGAGGAACAGGTTGCGTTTAAGAAGAAGAAGAAGGGAGAAAGGGCAAATGAGTAAGAGGAAACGACGTGAAGGAGGATTGAAGGCAAAAAATGAGAGAATCATTTCCTATGAAACCTAATCTTTATGAAAACCTTATACTGACCGTTTAATCAACGGTGTCGAGTTAGACTCCTGACATAGGATTTCTACTTGACAATGGATCCGTGTAATTATCTACTGCTTATCAGAAGACGCACCTTTCTATATCTGATAGAAAGTGCCCTTGTTTCATCGTATGTCACAGATTTTGAAAGCGCTAGGTAATGGCTAATATAAATATACACTATGCACATGCTTTTTTTACGTCAAGATTCTGATGCTCATCGTCTAAAGGCGCGCCATAATACGCTTCACGTATAGAGCAATGTTTATTCAATATAATAGCACTCTTTGAGATAACTCATAAAGATGTTGGGTGTTTAAGACACTCTGGTCTGTCGATTATCTCTGATTCAACTATGACTTATTTATGACCAAAATGAAGACGGGGAGAGCAGTAGGGAGATCAATGGGGAGAGCAATGGGGAGAGTAATGGGAAAAGCAATGGGGAGAGTAATGGGAAAAGCAATGGGGAGAGTAATGGGAAAAGCAATGGGGAGAGCAAGGGAGAGACAAATGAGGAGAGCAGTGAGGCGAGCAATGTGGAGAGCAATGAGCAGAGAAATGGGGAGAGCAGTGGGGAGAGAACTGGGAAGAGCAATGGGGAGTGCAAGGGAGAGACAAATGAGCAGAGCAGTGGGAAGATCAATTGGGAGAGCAACAGGTATGCGGGTGTCCACCACACGCTGGCCAGAACCAATGAACCGACCGAGAAATTGAAGGATATCACGACGCGTCGAAGCTTTTCATTCGATGGACGCAAAGCAATCTTCTTCTGAAGCCATCATAGCATCGCTACAACGGATACATAACTGTAAAGGATGAGAGGAGAATTATTTCCCTTCGACCATTCATTAAGTCATTCACTCGGTACAAACTATACATTCCATTTTCTCGCATTTTACATACATAAGCTTACATCTAGATATTGGCTTTTTATGTTTGGTGCCCTTGTTCTATAGAAACATATAATTGTCTATCTAGCAGTTTATGCACGAGTCAGGCTACACGTTATGCGATGTAGATTTTATTAATCTGCCTGAGATATGTGACGCATTAACCACGAGTTTTTGAGTGTCTATCAACGAAGGTCGAAGGGGTTTATGGTATTATAGCATAAGATGGAGGAGGTGGATGAAGAAGAGACGAGGCATGGAAAAAGGATAGATAATAGGAGAAGGAGGAAAATGAATATCAGGAGGAGGAATAGATTCCATTTCTTCCTGCTGTTTCCTGCTGGATTGACAACCCATCCAACAACTAGCAATTTTCATTTCTGATGGAACTACGTCTGTAGAGAAGGATCAATTCAGCATTTCCGACAAAGGCATTGCAGCAGTATTTTAATTATAAGACCGATCTGGCAAAGATCTATTTCAGCAGAGCCAGCACTTTGTGTAACACACAGCGAGTGTGCCACTTTGAAATTTCTTTTGGTAATGTGGAACAAATTCACAAGATATGTTAAGTTGTTTCATGAGGAGATATTCACTTGTATTCTGTTGTATATTCGTGACTTCAATCAATGGCAGCAGTTATGACACCGTTGTAAAATAATCATAGTTATTAGCTTTAGGTCTTGTCTCTTTAATTAAGGCACCATCAATACTAATGCAGTGAATGATAGATTCTAAATCATCAGTTTTCATTAATGATCTAATAACTTTCCACATTGTTTAAGTTTACATTCATATTTGGAAAAGATCGTGGTGAAATGATTTTTCACCTTCAATTCGTATTTGTCTATTTAAATTTACATTCCTCGCCCACCCTTCTTCGTATATTTTAATACGTCTGCATATGTACTGTGTGGCATGGTGGCCGATTGGATAGAGCGGTCGGCCCGTAACACTCAGTGTGCGTTGAGTGAGCTGGTTCGACCCTCGTCCGAGGGGTCAGTCACTGTGTAAGGACCTTGAGCAAGTCCTTCGCGCGCAATGGGGAACTCTGTGAAATAGATGGCGCCAGTATCACATGTGGGTAAGCTACCCGAGGTAAAATTGTGTACTTGATGTTGATTGGTTGTTGTACTGTATGTTCTTCACACAAAAGTAATCTAAAGTTAGCCAGATTATGGAATTTATGTATTTATCCATAAATATAGTTCTTATGCCAGCCATCGATAGGAGCAACATAAATAAACAACGCACGGCCAATATAAAAAATTCCTTAGACCTATGTGCATACTGGCGCGACCTGTTTCTGCTTAACAAAGGAACTGCCCACAGAGTCCTCCATTACTCTGCATTACAACTGCAGTTGCGCAGTCGAGGCATGCGTGCACTTCTGAACTAAACTATTAGAAGGGCGATATCAAATAACAGTTGTAGTGTGTATTGTATGTATTGGTTTCAAACAAAGCATCCATTTCTAAATAATTTATTTTATCTGTCCTGAAGGTTTGGTAGCTGGCTCATACACAATTTTTGCTTCAACATCTTTAAAAACAGAAGATACATACGAGGTTGTGGAGACGTGCATTACCGATGAACCATTTAGATACATACAATCAAATATCCATGAAAAATATGGCATAGAGGATCTTTATTAAGATCTTTATTGAAATCTTGTCGGTCGATCTTATCGTGGAAGAGATGACGACGTTCAAAACAAGGGAGAATAAAATTAGGTTGAGTTGTTTTGACAAGGAAATTGCGAAATACACGCAAAACGCATCAGTAGTCGAACGACAGACGAGGAAGAGGGAAATATGGAGAGGAGGAGGAAAAGGAAACATCGGAATAGACGACGAGGAAGGGATAGGAGAAGCAAACGAAGAAAAGGAGCATAAAGAGGTTTTCGATTAGAAAAGGGAAACATGGAGACGACGACGGAGGAGGAAGTAGTTTAGAGGAAGACGAGGCAAGAAGAAAGGAAACGATACATATATGAGAAAACGAGGATGGCCATAGAGGAGCAGGCAGGAAGCCGAGGAACAAGAAGAAGAGGAACAAGAAGGGAAGGAGGAAAGGGAACAGGGTAAGAATTGTTACTTTCTACTTTCACTGTTACCTTCACCTTTCAATTTTACCTGCCACTATTACCATTACATTTGCCTGAAACCTCTTACTTTTGCTATTTTACCCATGCCTTTACCTTCAGCTATTTGCATAATAGGCCTATATAACGAAAGTTCCGTCGTCGAAGATTTTAGGTAGTTGATGATATCATCGATCATCAACGCGAAGATTTCATTATTCAGCCTTATATTCAGCCTGATATCAGCTACCAGCCTGATATTCAGCCTTAGACCTTGATTCAACTTCAAACGCAGGCGTCTTAAACTACAGTTAGGCATGAAACATTGGACCAACTGGTAATGTGTGAAAGTTCTGATAGGCAGAGATGATGCGGGGTTTCGCAAACAAGGTGAGTCAGTATTGGCGGGGAAAGTGCCAGAATGATTCTGTAAGATAAGGCAATAAGGGGAAGCAAGATACGGCATAGCAAAGCGAGGCAAAGTGACGTCATGTATGACAAAGTGAGGTACGGTTAGGTACAAGATTAGTTAGGTTGATATTTTTCGTTTCTAATATATTAACTGAACCATTGCCTCTGAGGTAGATGCAAAGGTCGGGTGGTGGGGCGCAAATAAATTAAACGCGATGCCGAAAAACGAGTCTCCAAATATTTATAATTTCTTGATTCAGCGAGGCAGAGGATTCTGGGGTTAATCCATCTGACGCCTGTCATAGGAATTTCCTGCGACATTGACCCTGATCCGGATATCGTAGCGCCACCTGTTGCGCTCTCCACTCTCAATTGAATTCTGACGATTGAGCGAAGACGATTTATTTCCGTGCGTAAGACGAGGCTCTCGACAGACCCTTCACTCTCTCAGTTGATGCCTCTATAAGCAAGTGGTGAAGGTAGCAAATATCATTTACACGGACTCGTAGGCGTTGACTCCACAGAGGCAACAGGGACATTCGCCCCAGTAGGCCACTCGACAAGGTTATGAGGCGAGGCTATACTTTCACCCCAGTACTTTTGGGACATTCTAATTATTCCCCATTGCAAAATAGTAAATGCCTGAGAGCGAAAATGAAGAAAATGAGCAAAATGAGCATGGAGAAGCACTGTGGCACATAATTATTCTTGGCCTTTTGCCCCAGTACCTTTTACTAAAGTCGGCGCCTATGCACGCACTACTTCCCCTTGCCCAGACTAAAGCAGAAACGATTAACTTATAACTACTGCTCATGTAGGGTTAAACGCAATCTATGTAATTATATAGGCTATATTCCAATGTCTAACGAGATCTCATAAAAATATAGACTGTTGACGTCGTCAATTAAGATTTTTGACGTATTTCAGTTCATTTTTCGTATAAAGCTTAAAATCCGTTTCTTTCTATTTCCTGTTATTGATTCTGCTTTTGATGAATTGCTGAGACGCTGATATTTGACAGAGGCTTAAAGTAAGTAAGTATTTTCTTTAATAATAGCGCCTGCGATCGCAAAGCATGTACAAGGAAACAATTAACATGAATGCTACAGATAATGAAAGCTTAGTAGTAGAACAGTTCAATTAATGACAGCCTTAATTAATTAATGACAGAATATGAATCGCATCTCAGATCATATATGTAAGCTATTCATACGATATATAGACGGGCAAGTGTGGTTGCCCGGGCAATCATCCTAGAGGTCTACCCCAGAGAGACCATGGCAGCAAGAACTCTAAATGCATAAAAGTACTGCTTGTAGCGGATCTTTCATAGCGCGATCTCTACAGACGACTACAAAAAACATATACTTATATATATCGAAGAATATCCAGAGTTACACTTGCAAAACCTCATTTGCTGCAAACATATGTAGACTCCTTTGACAATGGCAATGTAATGTAATATAATCAAGCAATTGTAGATTTTTTATATAAAGTCTATTATTGTACATATTATAACCGTGGCTGGGCTGGGAGCGCTTCTGAGTAGAAGGCCTTGAAGGGGCGCTATGTAAAACTGATGTAATAATAATATACATATTATCTATTGCTTGCTTGAACACGTTTTTTGAATATGAAATATATAAGAAATATATGATATAATAATGTTACGTACTTCGCTACAGCGATGCGCAGTAAACTTGGAGAGTTTATGAGCGTCTTGCTTCCTCATGCTGTCCGCGGATCTCTCACATGCTGGCATAAATATTCTGGCAGCCACATCTAAAGTTCGGCGTCTCTGTAAGGCAAGGTCGAAACGGGTCGTCTGTCTTAACTATTCAATTATAGGGTCGTAGAATGTTCGCTCGTTGAGACGGACATTGGATGATAAAAGACTTCGAGGGGAAGTCAGGAGATTGGTGATTTCGACCAAATATCCGACTTCGACGATGGCCTAGGGTTGAGCGCAGCTATTAAACTAGAGTACTATAAGGTTGAACCAAAGTGGACGACTTTTTTTGCGTTAACTTTCACTCTATGTTTGGTGTTCAGCTAAGATTTAGTTGACGGGGAAAAAATTCATTCAATGCTAATGAGCGATTCACATTAACTGTATACTATGCATTACTGTATCATCGTGCAGATAAGTATAGGGTGACACAAAAGTTCATTCACCGTTTTCAAACTGAAATATCTTGGCCAAAGTGATTCGGATCGCTTAAATATTTTTCTGGCTTATACAGGACTCAAATATATTATAGTCATACAAATTTTAAGTTGTACGTGCGTTAAATGACGTGACAGTGCACACCGCGGCGCGCGAGGTGCATTTCCGGCTTGTGCCTGGAGAAGGCGTAACTATAATTATTCACGCCGCCTAATTGAGTAAAGTTAGGAGCATCGACACTGGACTGTGGACGATTGGTCTAATGTTTTGTTCACCGATGAGTCGCCGTTTAATGTATTTTATGTACTGAATGCACAAAATGATATAGTTGTGGGTTTCATAGGAGGAGAACGATCCGTCTACTCCACAGAAGAATTTTAGTCCGTCAATGATGGTGTATGGTGGGGTGACAGCCAGGGTTCAAACTAGCCTTAGTTTTGTGCCAAATGGAACCAGACTGTATTACATACACTATCGAGCAATACGTGAAGTCAGCGGTCGAGAGACAACGGTAGTGCTATCCAACGAAAGTTATTTGTTGGCAATGATCTTGGGAGTTTTCCAGCAGGATGGTGCACGCTGTAATACATCAGCTGTGACGACGAAGTGACTAGACTGCAAGCTTCCGTCACGAATAAAGTCAAAAAATTGGTCACCAATGTCTCCGGATCTCTCATTTTGAATACTTGTGGAGTAGTTTGTCTCTCAGCGTCTATAAAGATCCTGAGCCAAAGAACGTTGATCAGAGTCGCCTACAACTAGCGTGGAGCTCGATAGAAGTTGACACTTCAGTCGCTGATCCAGTCTACGCCGTATAGAGTCCGTGCTGTCGTTAAGCAGAACGAATATATTGTACAATAATAACCTACGTCTGTAAGACCTAGGTGACAAGATTGTTTTATTGTCCACTTGGCCAAATTTTTTGCGCCCCTGGACAACTAAATCATTAAACGATCACATTAATAGTACACTCTAGACATAAAGGGTAAATGGCGAACAAATAGCAACTTTCCTGACATTCTCCGAAAGTGAAGCACACCCTTCATCTGCTATACCTATTGCTTCTCTCTCTCTCTCTCTCTCTCTCTCTCTCTCTCTCTCTCTCTCTCTCTCTCTCTCTCTCTCGTGTTAGCTCTGTGGAGTGTGGAGCGCTTTCTACTTCTTGATTAAAGTTTTAGACGTGGCATTATGCTCTGCGTAAAGTTACAAGTCGGCAATTTCTGGAAATGACCGAGAGTTCCAAACTAACACGAATATTTCACTTCCTTTTAGACGCTTGACGCTCAGACCTTGCAGTCAGCAATGGTTTGTTTTGAGACTTGTTTTCGCTGACTTGAGTTAATTCAAGGCATTCAACAAACAACAAGCAGGCAGATATGGTTTAGGACTTCAGACGACTTTACTTTGTTCTCTGTTGATAGGACAGCAAAGCACAGGTGTAACTGAGAAGCATTCTCATTCATTTTGATCAAATATTTGCATAGCTCCCCTAAAGAAAACTACCAAAAGGCGCTTCAGACTCCAACATGGCTTTTAAACTCCAAAACGGCTCAAATGCGACAAAAGGGGACAAGAGACAGAGGGCAAAGTTCAAGTTGGAGGTCATTCCAGGTCGATGAGTCGACCACCGAGAAAGCGAGTACGACACTGATTATTGCTGATTGCAAAGCAAGTTTTACATCTGTACGCACGGAGATTCTATTGTCGACGATAAAGGCATCTGTCACAGTTGAATCACGAAAAGACTTTTCTTCATCTATGGTGAATGTTGCACTAGAAATCGGACGACTTTGGATTCGACAGAGGACTTTGATGATATGAGTGGCATCTCGATTAGGACTGAAAGGCGCATTTTTTATGGCTATGCAGTAACAGAGAGAGAGAGAGAGAGAGACAGACAGACAGACAGATACAGAGGCAGAGACAGAGACAGAGACAGAGTCAGAGTCAGACAGACAGACAGAGACAGAGGCAGAGATAGAGGGACAGAGGCAGAAACAGAGACACAGAGAGACAAAGAGAGAGAGAGACAAACAGACACTTAGACAGAGAGACAGATACAGAGAGAGGGATGAAGAGACGGGGAGAGAGGGACGGACGGAGATAGGGAGGATAGACAATTTGTGTGAGAAAGATGTAATGAGATATATACATAGATGTACACAGAGAGCGAGAGCAAAAGTGAGAGGCAGAAGAGAGCCTGCCTTCCTTCGTGGAAAACTGTGTCCCATTTTCTTCCGTACCCTAACGACTGGATTTATTGTTATAACAGAGACAGTTATTGGAAGAGACTTGGTTTCTTTCTGCTGGCTTTCTGCCGTAATTACGACAGTCATGTAGAAGCTCTTTGTCATTAGTATCTACTACTGAATTCTACTATGTCTTAGGTTATGTTCATGCATGTTAATCGCTATTAGAAATAACATGCGTGAAGAGACTGCTCTCTTTGCCATGGGTTCGAACATATTAAGGCGTTATAGTATTATTCTATGTCTAATGCGTTCCGTAGTTTTCGCGCTTCAACATCCAGTTCTTGCAGAATTGACAAATGCGGAAACGCCACGTGATGTCTCTTTTCATTAGTCGACCCAGTACAGCGGAAGTGTCCGGAAACAATGTAGCCATCGTTCGTTCGTTGAATATCAACGATCCGAGAATCGTCTGATGTTCCACGATTACATCGAGACCTCGGTTATGGCTTATTTAAGACTTCAACAAACTCGCAATCATCGCTTCTTGAACGGATCCTCTGACGATAACATAGCGATCGAAGAAGCATAACACAAAAGCCAGACGGGCGAATGGCCATGGCAACACAGCAAGCGATCGAAAGGCAGAGGAGATGGATATGACGATTGCAAAATCATGGAAGAGTTGCTGACGGCTGATATTCGAGGAAGCGTCAATGACTTAAGCAAGGGAAGGACCTGATCTCGGGAGGGAGCGGATGGAAACTGAATGAATTATCAAAGTGGTGCAATGAGAGACGACTGGAATCCAGGCGGTCATTAGCTTCACCCGATGGGGAGCTATCTTCAGCGTATGAGGCATCGATGTTTCCTTCTGGGCAAACAATAAAATACGTGGTCGTCCATGATTTTTACAAATTTATCTGTATGTGCAGTGCGCACCTTGACCCTGTAAAAAGTAAGGAACTGTCAGATTCCGAGTTGGCTCTATGCACGTGCCACCTACACCCACTGTCATCGCTTACCGCATAAGAATTATTACCAGAACGCGATCTACGTAACGTACCTTCTACGAATAGCATTATTAACACACATAAGAATCTGCGTAGACACTAAGCAAACCAATCATCTACGCTGCGATTATTTCTCTAAGCTACTCTAAATATACCGATCCATCACTACGCATGTTGAGTCCGTTCTCGCGAAAGCTCCAACATAATTTAGAATACATAATCGTGCATAACAGCAAAACATCACTTCTATTTACAAATGTACAACTGTAATTTATTAAAAACCAGTTCACTTGACAGCCAAGTAATTAGTACATTCCTGGGAATGCTATATGAAACCGATCTTATTGCCTATTGCACACCGAGACGATCTTATTGTCTATTGCACACTGAGATGAGGCTATGTAGGTCTACGCTGACATTTTATATAGATTCTAGATTTGCAGCTTTATAAAAGTCGAAAGTCAGGTCAGAATCCGAGAACCGTCCTATCATTGTGTTTTCGCCAGAGGCAATCAGTAATTCATCAGTTGGGCCTCATTCAGCGCTGAACCGACAACACTTCGATTAGCTATCGAGGTCGATTCGTCATCAACTTAAAGAAGACGAAACGTGTGAGTGCACCGTTGAGGCCAACAAATCGCAAGACGCTCCACTCTGTCACATGTTCGCTGCTCAAAAGCCCTCTAAGCATCGACGACTATCGGTTTCTTCCCAGCTGCGGCGTCGTGTTAATGGGTTTCGACCTTGACTTATGTTATAGCACACCGGTGTCTGTTAGTCAAGCTTGTCAGCGCAGCCAACCAGTATTCAGCAGACAACGTCATTAACTTATGGCCAACAGATCAACTAAATGAACATAGTAACGTTGAGAGTATACTAAAATTGACTGGGAATCAAATACGGTCTGTCGCTAGAGTGTTAAAGTAAGTGTAATGCAAGGTCGTATCAACTGCTTCAGAAAGTTATTAATTAGTTTGCGTCATGAGTCTCGATGTATAAATCGCTCGTCGTCAGCGTCACTATGTTGAACATCATCTGGCATTGACTATACCTTACTAATATTGCATGCATTCATTCGCAACAGATCTTCATATATTTAGTCATAAGAAAACGTAACGAATGTTTCCGCAGACAATGCGTTACAACATAAAGCAAACGCACGCAGTATCTATATTGTGGGACCAATAATTGTATGCACGTAGGCCATATTTCTCTTTGGCAAAGCTGCAATTTGTGCATAAAGTTCATTTAGCTTATTGTATGAGTTGTGTGGAACCTTAATGCTCCGCGTCTTCTAGCTGAGACATCCTTGATTAGTTGATCAATTATCTCAGTCAATTATTTCTCATGTTATCCTGGTTATCAACCCAGGTAGCGGTCTCAACGCTACAACTCGATGGCGTTTCGATGGTTTTAAAACCGTACGTCTCACTAGCGCTGATTCTACCTCGTATCTAAGTTGTTTCTGATTCTGTTTTTTACCAGGTTTGTTTCCAGTAGGGTCCATACGATCGTATAGCGCTGTAGTCACAGATCCGCATCCGGACATCGAGTAGCATACGCTCAGATTGGCTTGAATTAGCTCCTCTCGTGTTTCCAATAGATGCCGGAAGTGGTGCTCTAATAGTGGACTCCAATCACCTTCATAACCTCAACCCCTAGCCCTTCTCTGCAGTCGTTACCCGTCATTCATAGCTCTGATTGTTAGCCGCGCTGTGCCAGTAATTAATGCTCCAGCACAACAGATGGTTTTGTAAGTGAAACGAACATTTGGACGATATAATGCGATAAACGAGACCAACTTTCAAGTCGACTGTTGGGCTGTACTTTGCAATGAGCACGTGACCTAACATTGTAACAGTTTGAAGTACCTTCATATATATGAAGTATTGCTGTGTGTAGTAGAAGAGATGACTGTTGGTCGTCTTCTTCCAGGTCATGGCGCCAAACAGGTCAGCTCTTTCATAAACAAAATATAATTTTCTTTAAATTATGTCACGAGATATCATGTCATGATTCTGACCAGCTTGCATGACGTGCATCCGACCAACTGGCGTAGCATGAACATGACATCGACCCAATGTCACGATGTGATATCCAATTGAAAGATCTGACACGTGCCGAAGATTGCTGTCCGGAAAATCTATGTTTGCGCATATATTGCAGTTGTGAACAGATGCAAGAAGATTATGTCTATTCGTATGTCCGCTTTACCTTTTCAGGGCGTCCTTAATGTTTGTTTGTGTGTGTGTGTGTGTGTGTGTGTGTGTGTGTGTGTGTGTGTGTGTGTGTAGACTTACTATACGTGTTCGTTGGCATCTGGCGGTGGCTTATAAGACGCTAATGTTGAAGTCTTGTTCCCTTAAGAACGCTGAAATAATTGACAGCGTAATCCAGGATTTCGTTAGTCATTCTCCTCGTCCTCCTCTCTCCTCTCTCCCGTGACGGTGCTACTTCAGGGCAAGCCATGGCAAATACCCTGGTAAAAATGTCTCTGCCCTGGTCATTGCCCTGCCACTTGTCATCAGCCGCACTAGACCCCAATACGCTTATTGTGCGCATCACACTACACAAAAGAGGATAGCTTAAATTGCATGCACCATGATCCTTCCGCAATCTAAGCCTAACTCTTCCCTAAACAATTCGCTATCTTCACGTAGCACTCTACCAATCTTTGTTTGGCATCTCCATATCGACATAATTCCAGTTTCTTAATATATGCTCAATCAGAGCGCTCATTCAGTTGTCTCAAATAAATTAGGACACATTTGAGAAGTATACAGTGCTCAGAACGCGTTCATTTTCACAAAGTCTCGAACACATTTGTAGCTATGCAGTGCCGCATACAGCTTACATTATACGTTCTAACTAAAAGTTAGCTGTTGTCTGCTTATATGACTACCTCCTTAATTGAGCTTTGGAATAAAGAATAGGCCTACTATGTATGTATGCATGTATCTATGGTTGCATGTATGTATGTATGTATGTATGCATGTATTTATGTATGTATGTATGTATGTATGTATGTATGTATGTATGAATGTATGTATCTTTGATTGCATGTATGTATGTATGTATGTATCTATGATTGCGTGTATATATGTATGTATGTATGTATGCATGTATTTATGTATGTATGTGTGTATGTATGCATGTATGTATGTATGTATCTATGATTGCATGTATGTATGTATGTATGTATGCATGTATTTTTGTATGTGTGTATGTATGTGTGCATGTATTTATGTATGTATGTATGTATGTATGTATCTATTTATGTATGTATGTATCTAAGGAGGCATGTATGTATGTATGTATGTATGTATGTATGCATGTATTTATGTATGTATGTGTGTATGTATGCATGTATGTATGTATGTATGTATCTATGATTGCATGTATGTATGTATGTATGTATGCATGTATTTTTGTATGTGTGTATGTATGTGTGCATGTATTTATGTATGTATGTATGTATGTATGTATCTATTTATGTATGTATGTATCTAAGGAGGCATGTATGTATGTATGTATGTATGTATGTATGCATGTATTTATGTATGTATGTGTGTATGTATGCATGTATGTATGAATGTATGTATCTATGATTGCGTGTATATATGTATGTATGTATGTATGTATGCATGTATTTATGTATGTATGTGTGTATGTATGCATGTATGTATGTATGTATGTATCTATGATTGCATGTATGTATGTATGTATGTATGCATGTATTTTTGTATGTATGTATGTATGCATGTATTTATGTATGTATGTGTGTATGTATGCATGTATGTATGTATGTATGTATCTATGATTGCATGTATGTATGTATGTATGGATGTATGCATGTATTTTTGTATGTATGTATGTATGCATGTATGTTTGTATGTATGTATGTATGTATGTATGTATGTATGTGTGCATGTATTTATGTATGTATGTATGTATGTATGTATTTATTTATGTATGTATCTATGATTGCATGTATGTATGTATGTATGTATGTATTTATGTATGTATGTATGTATGTATGTATGTATGTATGAATGTATGTATCTATGATTGCGTGTATATATGGATGTATGTATGTATGCATGTATTTATGTATGTATGTGTGTGTGTATGCATGTATGTATGTATGTATGTATGTATCTATGATTGCATGTATGTATGTATGTATGCATGTATTTTTGTATGTATGTATGTATGTATGTATGTGTGCATGTATTTATGTATGTATGTATGTATGTATGTATTTATGTATGTATGTTTCTATGATTGCGTGCATGTATGTATGTATGTGTGCATGTATTTATGTATGTGTGTATGTATGTATGTATGTATGTATGTATTTATGTATGTATGTATGTATGTATGTATGTATGTATGGTTGTACGTATGTATGCATATGGACTTTCTTTTACATAATGCATTTTTGGTACCCTTTAAATAACGAATGAGGATTGAATTTATTTTAAAAAAACGATGGATCTGTATTCATTTCCATTAAGTTTTATGAATTTCAAAGGAATCGTACGGATTCATTTCTCAGCTTTCTTTGCTCATCATTTCGTAGGGCCTGCGTACTTTGTACAACATTTGGTCTGGCATCAATAATTTTCATACTTTTTGGTCATCGTTTCTTTTCATTTTCAAACATTGATTGTGCATATTATTCCCTCTCTGCGATCGTGACTTTGACGAGACTCAAAGCGTTCTTCTCTCACGTTTTTCGTCCCATCCTAGTTACAGTCGGCGTCCTTCTAATTTTCAGCGACAGCCGGAATATGTTATTGCTGCAACTGCACCATTAAATACATCAGACTCCGGATATGTAGCCGGTCAATATTGTGTCTCGCAAACCCGTATATTGGAAATATAGAGCAGAGCACACACGACATACCTCTCTCTATCTCTCTATCTGGATTAGCTCTATTGTTAATGTACAAGCTGTATATATATATATATACAATATATAGTCACATATTACAATATTGCATATATTCTAAAAGTGGTCTCGTTCTTCGTTCTGACATATATCCTGTAGTTATATCAATCTCATAATGTGCGCTGCATGTGTGAGATATGGATTTATATACGAGATTTACCAGTCGAAACCCTTTCTCCTGTGTCTGACAATATTTGAACGTGTTGTTGCTCTCTTTCGATTGTTTCAATTGTTATTTATATGACTTCCGTGAGACGTCTATCATGAAAGGCTCAAGCTGTCTATCGATGACTGTCCTAATTGTGAAATTGCAGCTATCAGACTTTCGCTCTGAGCCGACATCTAGATTGTTCTTCAATTTCTCTGATATTTGTAACTGTATATCAAACGCGTATCTCCGAATTCTCATCACCACCAAAGGTCTCCTGTGAGAAACGTTTTTCTTTTATATCAGATGAAGTCCATGAGCTCTAGGCCTGTATAGCGATGCGATTGCTCATTGATTCGGTTAGGAAAAAATGTCGTTTGTAGTGAAATATTTAATGAATATTATATCAGGGCAACGAGAAGTCATCGAAACAGAATAATGAATGTGCTTCGCTCTGTGGAATCGGAGACGGTTGGCCGAGCCTCTTCTTCCCTCCCTTTGTCAAACGAGAGAGATTCAATCTTCTCCATGCTAGGTAGGGCCTAACTTTCTGTAAGGTGACAAATCGATAGGCACGATAAGTTAAGACAGGATTCTAAAAGGTGAGAGTTGATAATGCAAGGAACAAGTATGATAGAGTAGAGATGGAGTATGATAACATGACATGTTATAAGTGGGATCCGATTTCTAGGGTAATCTAAAGTAAGGTTCGTGGAGATGCAAGGGTGCTGATCGCACCGGGTGACATTTAAAATCCCTGTTTGAAGAAATAGTGTGCAGTGTTTCAGCAGAGACTTGTTTTATTTTTAAATTGGCAATTACAGATGCAAAAATTGTTTTTAGTGATCCCAGCTTAAGTGTACTGCAGCAATTAAAGTTTTATCTAAAGCAGAAACTCTATGCCAAATTGCTTTTCAACCTTCGAATGGAAGGACATGGTGAGACTCAGCATTATTTCTTTGCAGCTTCCACCTATTGACGGAATGTGCTAATTGACCATTAACCCGTAGCCCAACTGAGACCGCTGTGAGCGGCATATTTTAATGCGTTTGATATAATAATTGAAGGGGTAAGGGTTAAGGGCGATCAGCAACATGCCGGATTGATCTTCGTGATGGTATTCGTATATTGTAATTTAAATAGCTCGCCAGATGACAGAGCGCATCATGACTTGCAGAGAAATTCGAATTGACAAGATAGAAATAGAGCTATTTCAGATAATGGCCAACCTCGTAGTCGGACGACAGAGACTGAGACAGCGATAGAGACAGGCAGACAGGCATACAGAGAGAGAGAGAGAGAGAGAGAGAGATTTGAATATTGAGTAGAAAAGTGATTTGAATATTGAAAAAAGGATAAAAATCTTAAATCTTAGCAAAAGGAGAACGTCGCCAATGGCAATTGGAATTCCACATTGACCGTCGTCCATCGAGCCGCTTATTGTGATGAGACGAATTCTAGGATCTTCGGCCGACTGTTAAGGGAATGTTATTACGGAAGAACGGAAGCCATGTGTTGGACAAGCGTTGAAGGGTTCTTGCCTCCTCTGTCGTTCGCTTATATTACTCCACTGGGCTCGATCCGTGTTCTGCGCGAAGGCCGCCATGCATACCATTTGTCTGTCTGCAACTCTGCATGACTGTAGTGGTGCCTATCCGTCGTGCAGTCTTTCTGTGTCTGAATGTCTGCGTGACCTTATGGCTGGCTGGCTGTCTGTCTGCCTGTCTATCTGTTTGCCTGTCAGTCTGTCTGTCTGTCTGCTGTCCGTCTGCTTCCTGTCTGTCTGTCTTTCTGTATTATAAACAGCGGAGGAAAGTTTTGAAAAGGCACAACATTGTGTGGGAAGACCGACATTTACCCAATGGCTAGAGGCGCATCGTGTTTGAGTGTCTGATACAAACACAGCAGGAGGGTAGGAGGAGGAGGAGGAGGAGGAGGAGGAGGAGGAGGAACAAAGGGATCGAATGGCAACGGTCTCTCTCTCGTGTGATTGCTTTGAGTTTCAATGCCATTGATGGGTTTCATTGTTGCTTACTACTAGAGTATGTCGGAGAATTAGGTGCTGGGTCCGCGAAATGTCTTCAACATTCAATATTAGGCAACTGTTTGCCTCACATCGCGTCGCGCTCCGTTATAATCGTTGATATAAATGACTAAATTAAACGCTTCAACCTTTGTAGGGGCCTACTCTCTCATTGTCTCAACCTCTATGAGACGAACAGGATATATATATATATGCATATCAGCACAAATACTTGTATAATATATATGTATATAAATCAATTTAATAAATTATATATACAAAGAGCTCCTCGTTTGGATGACTTTATAGAGCGGTAGACTGACTGGATGCTTGCAAAGCTGATTGGCACACTGAACAAAAATGGTTTCAAGTGATTGCGGAGAAGTAGAGTTAAGAAAGACAAATGGTCATTTCACGTTATATATATGCTTTTATTCCAGACTGTTGGACCAACAGTCACAGCGAGGCTTTTGTGCAGTAGGGAAAATTGTGGGTGCTTTTGGATGGGAAACAGCTATAGGTCACCTTTAACCGCAGAACGAAGAGATCTAATGAAGAGATAGCGATGAGACCAAGATGACTCCTTGAGATAAGCTCCAAAAGCAATTATCCGCAAGCATTAGGATCTTAAAGTCATGCGTTTGTGCATCCATTGAAGTACAATCCCTGCCGCATGAAGCCACAGATCTGTCCAAGTTTAACTATACCTCCAACTCCAATCAGATAGGCTGCAGCGTTTAAGATGGACTGCAGTTGATCAATGCCAGAAAGAGTCTCTACATTCGCCTATCAACTCTTATGCAGATAGGAATGGATGCACGAAGGTCGTGTCGGACTAACTTGTTGTAAGCTAAAGGAGTGTTGTACGAATCTGTCGCTAAAAACGATGAAAACACGTTCAACATACTGACCAAAGTTCCTGGTCCAAGGTAAAGCCAAAATTACGCACAGTAGCATAACACACTAATTCACCAGTGTTTCAATTCAGCTGACCAATGCAATGTCGTTCAGTCATTGTAATTAAACCAATTCAGACCAATTACTATGAGATACTGCCTATCACATGATTTAGTATAATTCATTATTATAATCGGCGGGAAAGCATAATATGACTATTATAATAATTACAACATTGTTACTGATTACTGCTACTACCGCCACAATTACATACAAACATGCATTATTTGCAGTCAACTGATGACGATATGCATGTAGAACAAGACAACTCTTATCATGGTACTTTCTCAATTGCCCATGATATTTTGTATCAATCTTATGATATACATATAATTATATATATATATACATTTATATAGCATATGTGTAACATATTAATATCTTATGATGATGACATGCATGTGGAACGTGATGCTGATGCATTGACCCTTGCTCACCTACGCACGGCTTGCAACGTATATATAGGCCAATGTATGCACGATATGATGACGTCATACAGTATAAATCTTGACGATGGCACCCACGACACTTACTCACACGAGTGAACCTCTCGTTATGTTTATCCTATTACTGGAGAATTCTTCACTCTCCCAGTTCAGTGGATCTGTAAACATTGCGGGATCCATCCAAACATAGGAGGTATTCGTAGAAGAGACACGCAGTTCCCACCGCCAAACGCTAAATGCCTCTTCCGATACATCTCTGACGCCTGTCCGCGTATCTGTGTGTCCTGTCCGCCTAAGTATGTCTAGCTGTGTGTGTGGCTCTTTAAGTATGCGTGTCCGTCTGCATGTATACGTGTGTCTATGTATGTCTCAGTGCGGTTGCCAGTCTTACTAAATCATGAGTTACAGTTACAACCTAATCCACGTTCCCTCCTCTGTTTCCATCCATATGCAAGACATTCGTAATCTACCGTTATTTCCTCTGATTTGACGTCTTTCATCCGATGGTTCCTCGTACGAAACGCCTTTCAACTCAACCACAAATGCCGTTGCTTTGCATTGATCTCATCAGTTTATACGTCTGTAGCGTTGCTTTGTTCGCGCTGGTAAGGGCATAAATTCACTGCCTAATAAGTTTGTCTTCATGATCATTACGCTATAAAATCTCGAAACCGCTGGATTCGTGCCATCAGCCAACGACCGAGAAAGCTCTACGCTGCTTGATGGAGGTCCTCTAGCGAGTTACAACTTACAAGGAACTCGGTCTTCACAGACGATCGAAGTGAGCCTCGGCATGGGACCCCATAGGTGAAGCTACGAGGAATTTATGACGGACGGATGGGCTTTGCTGGTATCCATATTAACTAGTAAGCTGATGCTAGTAAGGCCGAAGCGCCACCTGTCAAGCGTTCCATAAATTATGATGGCATGGCTGCGATCAGACACGGCGCGCTCAAACATTAACGAATAAAAGCGAAATCACGACCCTCTAACTGGAATCAAATATCCTCGTCCACCACTTGCGCAAACTCCATCCGTTTATCTATAGATTTCAGTTTACAAGACTGCAGGCCTAGTTGTTAACGTTTAGTTACTGAGTGCTATTGATGACCACAAGATTTCCACCTCGACCTATGTCATTCTGAAGAATTTTACGGACTCGGTTTTGTTCTGTGGCGAATCCTGAAAATACAATTGCTCGACGTTTGACAAGTTTTTGTTATCGAACAGACTCTTCGTTGACAATGCAGGACATTTCGTGTGCATGCTGTCACATTCGTCAACATGTATTTACTGTAATTGATTTGTTCGTATCAGCAACTTTGAAACTTTTAGAATAGCCCATGTGCCACATACCATGCGCAGAATATGTGGCCAACATCGGATCTTTGTCCATTGCAGAAACCATTTACGTATTGAACTCTGTTCATGAATTTCTTTTTGACTTACGTCAAAACGCTTCACATGTAATGTTTTATTGATTTACCAAACATGTAATAAGTTCAAGATCGCCTTGCTCAAAGTATCCAAACTGGGTGCCAAGAAAGACTTCTTTGGTCAGCAATTGAAATAGTAAAATATAACTTAGTATTTTCTGATTCCAATACATAAACAACGATACAATTATCTTGGCTGTCTATTGAAATAATTGGTTTCACAATGAGTTACACGGCATACAACAACCATCGCTTCGGCGCAGTCTTTGGAGACAGCCGAGGCTGAGTCATTACTTTACTTAGGCGTCCGTTAAAGTGCAAAAGGCTGACGTTTTGAGTGCCACTCAGCTGCTGCCTGTCTCTTACTATTTGCTCGACCTTGAATGCCACAGAATTTATGTCAGTTTTTCATTGGCTGTTGGTAACAAGTCAACACGCCAGGCGACGCGAATTCTTCTCTGAGAAACTGTGAAGAAAAATTTGCATGAATTGGCACGAATTTGCATGAGTCATAATCGAAAGGTTGATTGGATTTTTTTTAAACTGACAAATTATAGACTATCACGATCTCGTTCTTTGCATATGCATTACTTATTGTTTTTCTCCTCGACGCATTATTGCAATTTCTTTCATGTGTAGGGCATTCTAATGATCTCTTAGCTACCATCGCTGGCATGGCAGACCAGACGTCGGGTTAAAGTCATGTCATGCCGGCGTCTGGTCTGCCATGCCATGTCATACCATGGCATGGCATGGCAGACCAGACGCCGAGTTAAAATCAGATCATATCAGACTAGACGTCGGGTTAAAATCATGTCATGGCATGGCAGACCAGGCGTCGGTGTAAATTATGTCATGTCGCGGCATGTTAGACCAAACGTCGGGTTAAAATTATGTCATGTCATGGCATGGCATGGCATGGCAGACCAGACGTCGTGTTAAAATCATGTCATGTCAGACTAGACGTCGGGTTAAAATCATGTCATGGCATGTCAGACTAGACGTCGGGTTAAAATGATGTCATAGCATGCCAGACCAGACGTCAGGTTAAAACTTTGCTAGGGCAGTGAGATATTCAATTTTATCCCAATTATGTACCAATGAACGCTTTGTTGCCTTGGGTTGGATAAAGTGGCCATGCGTTGTCGATGACAGATCGAGAAAACGAGGTTTCTAACATATTCCACTTTGGTAGGCTGGCTATTATATCATCCACGTTGTTGAATAAAAGTCGTGAAAAACAATCTTACATTGAACCCGAGATAACTTGAAACGTAACATTAACTTATTAGATACAAGTCATTAAATAGACATCAACAGATAGTAATTGACTAATTCATTATAATATAAGTATCTTAAGTGTTTATCGATACATAAATAATATATATTATATATGTTTATAAAAGTATATATTATACACACATATATACATAATATTATCTATTGATACATATATATTATATATATATATATATAAATAAACACTGAAAACACTTAAATTAAACTTATGCGACTTAATATTTTTTTCAAAAACGTTACCTAACTGAATTATTTTAATGGCTGGAAAGATCCAGGAACGCCATTCCGGATCGTTCCATCTGAGACAGCGCTGGCAATATTACTTCCATGTTCCAGTGTCTTCTTAATAGATCCATACTCCAAGAATTGAGTTCACGAGTTCCAGTTATTCCTGTCACTAATGCAGGCGAAGTGTACATGTATGCTCACTGTACTATTCACTTCGTGAACACTAGTATTGTATTGTATTCATAGATTTATTTATATAGCGCCTCTTTCAGTGCAAACCAATCAGAGGGATTCCAGCGCGAGAGTCAAAGATTATACGACAAAATACGATAAAATTTAGATTATGGACACTTGCGGTAGCGTTATGCATGGGACGCGTGCACATGTCTCATAAACTTATTGGTTATACATCCACATTAGCATAACCTATTGCTAGACCCTATTAGCATCACTTGTGATACGGCTTCAGCTCTGAGTCCGCCATTGATCCTAATTATGATCATCAGATGATAAGTTGTTTCCCTAAGCCGAAACAGCTGCCACGGACACGCCTTGTCCGAGACCTCGAAAGAAGCCGTAACCATAAATTAGTTTAGCCCAGTGATAACGGTAGTCGTGAAGAAAGCCTTCGGTATTAAAGTTTACGAGGTAACGAAGAGGAAGAGGAAGAAGAAGAGGAAGAAGAAGAGGAAGAAGAAGAGGAAGAAGAAGCAGAGTGACTCCAAAGTAGAAACAAGATTTCAATGATCCATCGTTCAAAGCTAGTTGCTGGACAACGGAAGTAAAAGAGAGTTTTGCTTTCTCGGTTCTGTCTTCTTAGATTCCACTAATTATATCAGACCTTCGCAGAAAAGTGTCTGCATTCATTGTACTTCAAGTAAGAATAAGGGATATTGTAAAACGTATGCAGACTGCTATATCTAAACAGGCAAACAGATATGTAGCCAAATGGCCAACCAATCAGCAGGGCATGCAAACAGACAAGAGGCTAACCAGGTAAACATTCTACGTAGGCACGCATTCAGTCGTCAGTTTAGATCAAATAATAATCCATGAATTAAATCTAAAAATACCTATTTTCGATTAAATTTCTTTATATTTCGAATTGTTCCACTGGTCGACCCTGTTTTTGTTCCCTCCTAGTCTGCTCGCATGCCTTCTCAACCTGTAGGATTTAGCATGGAGTCATCGAGAGGCGAAGAAGCTAATTAAACCCAGCAAAGTTCCCATCTACCAACTCTGCGGGAACTGACAATAATTGACATTGAAATACTAGTCGCGGTCATAAATTCGTCTCTCGTTAGTTTCCAGTCACTTGAAGTTTAGTGGCATTGTTAATCGATTCAGCTCGTTTACAAAACTAATTAGTAATACTGAATCAATCGCGGTCTTTCATTGGATTCAATTTCGCTGTCTTTTTATTGTGTCGCATTCTAGGCCTATAATTGTATTGAATTTTGACGCGCTATGTGTTGTATTGTCACTTAAATGATATATGTATACTTACATAGTACTGGACTATTTCATTACATGTCTTATATGTACCACCTGTTCTTCCTCATCGTTAGGCAGTTGAGACTTCTACCGTCAGCAAGTGACTATATAGCTAAGCAAGGCAAATTTAAAATGTTACCGTTCTGTGCCACGGCAGAAACTTGGTTCTAGATCCTGACTCATCTGCGCCCTCTATCTGACTTTATAACCATCTCCAGCTATAATGAGTAAAGTGACCGCACACTGTCGGTGGGAAGAAGAGGATAGGACGATGTAGGGGACCGACCATCCGCCCTCATATGCCGAGGCTAAGAAAATTAAGTCGCTAAAATTTCAGAACACATGGCCAGCCTAGCACTTTAATGACAAGAGTGTACCAAATGTTCCTTGGAAATCAATGCAGCTTGTAGTCAAAGTTCTTATTCTTGATCAGAAGTTTACAATACTTGCAGGTTGTTGATAATTATATATAATATATAGTAACGCAAGGCTATATTATAGCCTCGCGTCATACCCTGTTTACTACTTCTTAGTTACGATGTACGCGTGACTATTATATATATATGACTAATGCAAACATGGGGTGCTTGCTATCCCGCCTCATAGTTGAAGTGTAAAGATGAAAACTACATTACTGCATAGGCGCCGACTCCACAGAGGAAACGGGGTTTTTGCCCATGCACTTTTAAGGTGCCATTAGTTGCAAGAGTGTTCTTTTGTTCCGGTATCTCTTTGGCACTGTTAATGTTTAATGGTAGCGAGCATTATTTATTTTGCTTGTGTATGCAATAAAAAACTATAGAGGTCTATTATATTTTGTGAAATAAGTAAGATCCGTCGGAAAAAACCATCATTATCACCTATCAGGATTATACTACCTTTTGGCGTATTAACTTTACTTAAGCAAGCAGCGTCTTACTATACGTGTCAGTTCAACAGTGCGCGTGCACACATTTCGTCGCACGCGCATTGACATCGCATATTTTAGATTCATGGAATATTTTTTCAGGATACTCAAAATTAAAAGTAGGCACGTGTGCATGCCTGGTTAGTTAGAAACGAACTTCAATCTATATTCCATAAGTCAGAAAATAACTAAAGTCTTTCAAGTGATGAGGGAAAATATCAAATTAGATATATACATGTATAGGGTATACGCTTCTGACAACGGAATTCCGCCAAGCAATCGGTGTCAAGCAAATTCTCTGTAAATCGTAAGATATAATAATAAATATTTAGTTAAATAGAAGAATTTATGAAGATCAAGTGACCACACAAAAGATGGTATTTCAATCGACATACCTTCTTCATCGGAAGCCTGATTAAATCACATCGACATATGTCAGCAGAGGCCCTGACGGTTCCAAGTGGTTGTTATCGCCGACAGATGTCACCAACGGAAGAGGAAGCTGCAGAAGAGGAATCAGCAGAAGAGGGTGCCGTATGCGCGGCGAATTTGTCGACAGAAACTGGTTGTCGGTCTTCGCCACGGAACTTCCGCTGATCAATATCGCAGCTTATCGGCTTCTGATGCTGGAACTGTTAGAAGGAGGAAGAATTGGAAGGGATGGAAGGGATGTATGCAGGACGAGTAACTGGCAGTTGCGTGCCAGCAAACGTAGCATCGATGTGAAATACAACCGTCATGGCCACAGAGACTGCGATTCTAGGATGAATAGGTCGTGAAGCGTTGAAAAAGAAGACGACGACAGGAACAAGCTAATGGGTACAGGTGGTTGCTGCCTAATTCGGCAGGTGCTTGTTCCAGAAGAGTAGCTTCGATCCATTACCCTCCTCATGAAGAACTTACCACATAATCATATATATATACATATATATACATATAAATACATTATGCACAAACACACATAGCTAAATATATATAATACTAAAAGTTTGATGTGAAATATATTTTTTACATTTGCGGACTTATATATGGAACCTGTCACTGCACTTTTGAATCTGCCATTAGTGAAAATGTATTTATTTTTTTATGTTCACTTTTTACAATGCCATTTGCGACCAGACATTGTACACGTTGATGGATGTCGATAATTTCCGTGATGACTATAGAGGCGTTTGTAACGACCATCATATTTTACTACGGTATATGCTAACATATCGTATCATAATAGTAATCATGTCATGTTATATATCGGCTATCTTGTATGGCCTTGTTCTTTCGAATAGGAATTAAAGTTACAATGCTGCTAATTGACAGCCTGCCCTTCATCACTGCGGATTGTACCTTCGATTGATTAATATGATATTTATACAACGATAGGTCATATTATGACATGACGCATGATGTGATGGTGTTATGAAATATGATATGATATGGTATGATATGATATGATATGAGATGATATGGTATGGTGTGGTAAGGTAAGGTAAGGTATGATATGATATGATACGATACAATACAATACAATTCTATGCAATACAATATAATATATAATAATATTTATTCTACCTATCCTAATACAAATTCGCCATAGCAAGAAGTCAGAAATCAAGAAGCTGTCAACAGTGTTTATGATCGCATTGCAAGGCATCAGATCGTATATATTGCGTGGCCTCCTTAGCTACACGGTGTATCAGGATTCCCGTTCTCGAAACGATTAGGTCTTTTCTCAGAGACTCGGTTCTAGGAATAGAACAGTTTAGCACATAGGGTCCTTAAGTAGAGTGACATTCATTCAACGGGGTAGAGGAGGCGAAGGATTTACCCGATGAATGGGTTGATAAATTGGCCGGGTCGAGGTCATAACGGTTGTTATAGAAAAACGTATAACCAACCTTTCCTATACATTTACTAACGTTGCTCTTACACGGTAGTCGGCGCCAGCTTGCTCGTTAACACCAACCGTCGTGGTCGTCACCTCGTTCGGATTTATCTGTTTATCTGAAAGATTCCAGGACAAAATTAACTTTACTTTCAATCTTTTCTTCATGAAACTTCTTCGTTATATTTACGCCGATACTCCACCACTGCCATGTCCGGATTAAATTAGTAAATTTCGAACTAAGGGGTTTCTCCTCCTCCTCCTCCTCCTTCTCCTCTTCTAATCCTCCGACATAAAAGTGTCCTGCTCTGAGCCATTGAAGATTCTCAGTCAAAGGTACGACTTTCAGTGGTGAAAACTGTGCTTTCATGGCTTGGTAACTATCTGACGTCCAATGTCTATAGTCGGCCATCGGTTAGACATAAAGATATACGACAGCTGCTGACGCTATCTATCACTGGAATGCAGGCCGTTCATCTCTGTGTATTAAGCCTAACTACAACAACGCAGACTCGCCTCGTCGTGACATGCATCTATATTTGGGTGCGCTTGAATTGCCGTCTTCCGTCTGGAAATTGTGTTGAACTTGATGCAATCTTCATCGCTTTTATAGAAACTGTTCAGCTGGTCGATATATATATATATATATATAGCATGCGATCTAATCAAAACTGTCGCCATCAACCGACCAGGGTCAAAGTCACCATCTTCGACATTAATAGAAAGTTTACAGACCTTCTTAAAAACCCAATCACATAAAACATCCGGCTGATCGTGACAGGAAGCCTTAATTTCCACGCGAAGCATCCTAGGACCGAAATCTCCTCACAGAACCCGCTCCTCGAGTATGCAGATGTTCTAGATATAGGTCATATTGAGCAATCTGCAGTTGAGCTCTGCACCGATCCTCCTTCACTCGCTCGTTTATCCTTACTCGCCTCGATTACAAACCCATTCTTGCTGGTCTGCCAAAGTTGCCACTTCAACTGATCGTCTTCAACTGCTCCCATTGTTATGACCTGAAAGCCAAAGTGCTGCCTACGATCAGAGTATGATAAGAGAGAAGTACAACACTGGCTTCTAATTACGGTTCGAATTAAGTTCACGATTCTCCTGCTGGGACGTTTCTCACTTTTAGAATCGCACTGGGTACAATAGGTTTACACTGTATTTCAGGTTCCAATCATTCGCTTCGGAAGTTATCATTGCGCTCTGCTGTCAATGAATGTACAGGTTGCGCTCTAAGCAGTTCAACTTGACCTCATCGTGTGTTGTGTGCTATGCTGGTAGTCTTCCATATAGCTTTTAAAAGCTGTTTAATTTGAAACGCTGTTCTGCCTATATATATACCCCAAAATGCCATGTGTGCGGTGATATTTTACGTCCGCTTACAGACTCATGTCTGTATACACGAGGTTCTTGTAGAGCGCTATATAAATGTTCATATGCATACATACATGAGGATGTACCCTGGAGGTGAAACGGTAGTATAGCGGTTTATAAAGTTGATTCTGCATAGGGGTTGTCCGAAAAATATTAAGAGTAGTAAGAGTGTAGTTGCATTGTCTCTGAGCCACTACTGAGGACTTGAGAGTACTTTCATTCATTTGGGGACTTTTTAGGTTACAAAATGCGTCTCTTTGACCTACTACAATTGTTTTTAATTTTGTGAAACTGAAAATTTGATGTCAGATATATCTATTTATGTGTTTATTCACTGCTAGTCATAATGATTCCATGTGAACAGTTTCCATTAATTTATGAAATTATGATTGATGAATTGTCTCCTCAAGTTTATACTGATAATGGTGCGCCAGTTATAGACGGTATAAGGGCTGTGGCTAACTGCGTTTTGGCCATGAATTTGATTTAGTCATGACACTTTCTTGCTTTTATCAGCAGTCCTCAACAAAAGCGTCAATCCCCCTCTGAGTGATGGAGGCAAACTCCTCGGTTCCATGTGCGTCACATTACACACCATATACACACAGACATCGTAGTATTTCTTTTCTTTTATTATATTTTAATTTTATACCTGAGGTACACCGCACGTGAAGTCTATATGGATACCACAACAATGAAGATTTCAAGAATGACGTCTTTCTATAATAATAAAGAGCCATGCTAGCGTTGTCTCCAGCATCCATTAACGTCCACTCCCTCTTCCTTACTATACTGCTACGTTTACTTCCACTCTGACTAATACAACTGCAGAACTCCTACTATGACTAGCCCTAGCAGTTCCTCTACCTCTACACCTATACAACTACTGGCAGTACGACTACTCCTGCTAGTTCTACTGCTGTTGTTGGCGTTGCTACTGCTACTATAGAACTACTGCTTCCACTACCACCGAAACAGCTACAGCAACGACTAAGATTATAACTAAGTCTATGCTAAGAGAAAGCGATGTAAATAGTGGGCTAAGGGAAATGCCTTCTAAAGAAAGTAGAGAATATGTCTGAATCCGGAGGCACTGAAGGTGGCATCGTAAGACGACGGAGAGACAGAGCTGACTTCGAAGGGCTGCTGAGGCAAAGTCGAGACCCGTCTCCCACGGCGGAGTCAATAGCAGAGGTGTAACAAGGCTTCGAAAAGTGGGGGGCATAATTTATAAAATATTGCGCCAAGCGGAAATTTTTTTTTTCCCACATTTTGAATTTTGCCTCCCAGAAATTTGAAAAATGGGGGGCAAAAATTATTTTAACAATGGTAATCTTAAAGAGCCATTGGATTAACATATAAAAGAACCGATTTGGGGGGGGAGTGGTGGGGGCACATAGGGGCACTGAGCACTAAAACTGGGGGGAGGGCTTTGCCCCTCCAGTTTTGAAACTGGAAGGGGCAGGTGCCCCTCTGCCCCCGCTTGTTACACCCCTGGTCAATAGGGTCAATAGGGTCAACGGTTTCAAAGCAATCGACGGACGAACGATGTAGATGGAGTGCAAGGTTCCAGACATAACCAAAGACACAGAGACCGACCACTGTGTTCAGTAAAATCGATTCAAGTCTACTTTTTCTTTACAAATCCCGACTCCATATGATGACGACGACATTGGCGATGAGAACACGATTTCATAAAGACCTAACAGTGGGCAGAAGAACAGATGCCCAGCAGGGACCGCGATTTTATGGTCTTAGGCCGGACTCAAGTTTAACTTTTGAAAATTATAATAATTAGTTAAACAAAATTTATGGTTTATGAGTTGTTGAATAAAATAATCATAATATTATGCATACATTTAACTATAAAAGCCTAAATTTCAAGCATCTGAATATAAATCTTACTTATCATTTCCTGCCATAGAACATGTTCACTTCCGTTTCGATGAGTTGACCATATTTTCAGTTTGAGTTACATGAAACATGTATAGCCTCCAGGGCGAAGGAAATTAATAATATCAAATAATAAATTAGAATCCCTTCGATGAGGATTTATATGGAGAACCAAAGTAGGTCAATTCCATTCCCAACGAAGCCTATTAGATTTAAAAATCCTCCAATGAGGATTGTATATAGGCATATATGTATGCAGTCTATGTATCCATATATGTATGTATGTATCCATATATGTATGTATGTATGTATGTATGTATGTATCCATGTATGTATGTATATATGCATGAATGCTATGTTTGAACAACGCACACCGTGAAAGCTCATCGCACTCAAGTCCAGTATGCGATTTAAGTACAACTATTATTATTAACATATTAAAGAATCAATCAATCAATATTTTTATTGTTATCCAACTGTGGCATAATTGCAAGGCGATCTTCGATACGAAGAGTGAATAGTTTACTTTTCTCTGTGGTATTTAGGTGACGGTTGTCAAATGAGTTCAGAGTAAGAAAAGGGGTTAAACAGAGGTGTGTAATGTCACCGTATTTATTTAACATCATGGCAGAAATGGTTATGAGAGAGGTACTGGATACCTGGGAAGGAGGGGTACAAATAGGAGGAAAAAAATTAACGAATTTGAGATATGAGGATGATATTGTACTGTTAGCAGAATCTGAAAACGAGCTACAAGAAATAATCAATCGTCTGGATAAGGTCGGAGGTGAGAAAGGTTTAATGATTACGGATGAAGAAAATATGGAGGAGTGGCAGCATAAAGTTAGCCACCAAAGTGAGACTAATGAAAGCATTGTTATGGCCGGTGGTTACATAATGCTGCGAAAGTTGGACCATCAAGAAAGAGATGAAGAAAGAATTGAAGCTTTTGAGATGAAATGCATAAGACAGATTCTAAGGGTATCATGGACTTAAAAAAACGGATGGGTATTGGAAAAAGCAGACATGGAACGAGAGCTACTTAATCTGATAAAAAGGAGGAAATTAACATACTTCGGACATGTGATGAGAAAAGAAGGAAACTGTCTAGAAAAAGAAATCATGCAAGGCACTACACCGGGAGCAAGAAAACAAGGAAGACCAAAGACACGATGGATGGACAATGTGGAAAAATGGACCAGTAGACTACTTGACAACTTACTAAAGAAGACGAGAGACAGGAAGAGATGGAGTAGACTTGTCCATGAAGCGACCAACCCTCGGATCGAGGATGGTTAAGACAAGACAAGATATTTAGGTGACCAAGAAGAACACAAGTTAGACAATTTAAAAATAATACATCGGTTCGTATGTATCAGAGTCTTGCAGATTTTTTGGCAAAAGGAGAACCCAAGGAGCAAATAGTCCCGCAAGAAAGGAAC
The DNA here is from genome assembly GCA_959347315.1 of Bimastos eiseni. Lineage (NCBI taxonomy): Eukaryota > Metazoa > Annelida > Clitellata > Crassiclitellata > Lumbricidae > Bimastos > Bimastos eiseni. The sequence goes on from OY365807.1 coordinate 27,618,423, forward strand.
CTCCGTACAGTCTATTAATAAAGATTACACGTGGTCGAATTCAGCCGTGTAGATATAGATTATAAAACTTGATAGAACCGTTATTTACGTTGGTAATGTAAGCCGACATGTCTAGACGACATTCATTTAGTGCACTTATCATGCGCTTTTAATATTTGTAAAAGAAGCGTAATCGATGAATAAATTCTGCCTACAAGGAAGCTGGAATGAGAAGAATTCTTCCGTTATTGGAAATTTGATTAATGCAAGGCATTCTTCCTCATACATAAGTTAAATTGATGAAAATAATTCTGCTAAAGAGGATGCTAGATCGATTTCAAAAATCTGCTGAAAGCCGAAACTATGTTGAAGTAAGAAATCTGCTTGAATGGAAGCTAGACGGATAAAAGGAAGTCTTGTTCAAATATATGTTTCTGTGGCCAAATTGTATTAATTGAAAGAGAATCAGAACCGACTATCACGAGGCTTAATTTGACCCATAACCGAAATTCACGACGCAATTTCATAGAAACATAATGCAAGAAAATAACTGTGAACATATTATACTTTACAAAACTAAATTGCTATTTAACTAAGATTGCTATAGGCACACACACATGTAAAACATAGTTTAGTATTAAAGTAATTAACAATAAATATAATATAATAAATCTTTGGTATGGCCAATATAATGGATTTGTTCAGGAATATTTGTGCTGGGTAAGTGATCAAACGGGGAGAAATGTCCGGAGAAAATGTTCCAAGGCAAATGTCCTGGAGGAAATGTCCGGACACCGTAAGTGTTGTACTAGAATGTCACTGAGAGAGGCGCTGTAGATAATATATGTAAAACAATACAGGACACTGGATTTATATGTCTATGTAATATAGGCCTATGTATGTATGTATGTATGTATGTATGTATGTATGTATGTATGTATGTATGTATGTATGCATGCATGTATTTATGTATGTATGCATGTATGTATGTATGTGTATGTATGTATGAATGTATGTGTGTATGTGTGTATGGGTGTATGTGTGTATATATGTATGTATGTATGTATGTATGTATGTATGTATGTATGTCTGTGTGTGTATGTATGTATGTATGTATGCATGCATGTATTTATGTATGTATGTATGTATGTATGAATGTATGTGTGTATGGGTGTATGTGTGCATGTATGTATGTATGTATGTATGTATGTATGTATGTATGTATGTCTGTGTGTGTATGTATGTATGTATTTATGTATGTATGCATGCATGTATGAATGTATGTATGTATGTATCTATGGTTGCATGTATGTATGTATGTATGCATGTATTTATGTATGTATGTGTGTATGTATGTATGTATGTATGCATGTATGTATGTATGTATGTATGGGGTCTAGGACATTATCCACCCCGGATATTACCCCCTGCCTTTACCCCCCTGCCATTACCCCCCATAGGATATTACTCCCCTGCCATTGCCCCCTGCCATTAACCACAGGAATTATTCCTCTGTATTTGACCTCTTCCATTCACCTCTGAATAGTATGTCATCGATTTGTCTGCTGTTTCTTAATTGTGTTCCTATATAGCCTGCAATGTTGCATACAACAAGTCAACAAAAGAAACTTGTTTGACCTATTTGTGTTGTTCAAGTTACTGATTTCGTTTTATGACATGATGACTAATAATGATGTAATAAAATTCTTGTTCATAGTTTAATTGTGGAAAAGAGGCAGAGGGGTAATGACAGGGGGGGTAATGGCAGGGGGTATTATCCTATGCTAGTAATGGCAGGGGGGTAATGGCAGGGGGGTAAGGCCAAATGGCAAGGGGGTAATATCCGGGGGGGTAATGTCCTGCTACCGTATGTATATATGTATGTATGTAGGTATGTATGTATTTATGTATGTATGTATTGTATGTATGTAGGAGTTGTATACATATATAATTGTATATATGTATATGCATATGTGGGTGTGTAGCACTGTGTATGTCTCGTGTCATTTATGCAGTGCCTCTAATGAACGTCACAAGGACGTTATCTGCCACTGAAGTGTAATGCGTTAATGTCCTATCAATCTCTTTGTCATTCGGTCAATCGGTATTTTGATCAGGCTATCAAACCGTCATGGCGGTATCACTCACAGTGTCAATCTATCTTATCCTTCTGACAGTGTCATTGTCGTCATCCATTAGATTCCTTTAGCTCTTCGTCATCTTTCTGTCATCTCTCCAGACGTCCACATCTCAATATTAATGACCGCAGCATTCGCATGCATTAGGAAGGAAGACGATCGTGGACCCTAAGCACCACCAAATCCACCTCATCATTCGCAGACTTATATATCGATCTGACCTTTTTATCACGCACGATACAGCGAGGTCAAGTCGATTTTCAATCTAATTTGTTAGCTCATCCACATATACTACTATAATAATATATTGTGTAGTCTGCAATCTACATACATAAAGTATATTCACGCGCCTATGGTCTATATATATTATATGTTGTTTGTGTGAGGGTGTGAGAGTGATTTCATTCCAATTTAAATGACTTACGTGTATGTAATCAGAACTTGTCTCCATAAATCATTTATTGCTGCGGTTTAGGCAGGAAAAGTTACCTCAGACTTGCAGCCCCCGGGGAGGATGTAAAAATATGTACATACCATCAACCAGTCAACAGTAGAAATTCCATATTGAAAGCCAATGCAGTGAGCAAGCACTTTCCAAACGATGCGGTAGATTTCGTCTCACAGCGTTCTTCGACCAACTGCGCTGTACATCCAGGGTATCGAGAGCAACCTTATGTAGAGCAAGTTATTCACGCGACAGCACTTTTAGTTCATTGATTTTTCTCCCTGTGTAAGTTTCTTACTCCAATGACAAGGAACGTACCCTGTATTCAACCACATAGTTTTGACTATTTCTTCGTTGCTTTAAATATTAACATAACAATTATATGATAAAAGCCACTGTCAGAAGTAATAATTATCAGAAGTTTTTAAATAATTTTTTCGAGACCGTCGCGAAAATATTTTCCAGCCGTGATCCTCCTAGTGCATACACACGGTGTCTTCGGATTCTTCGACAACCAGCTTGGAAATCACTGATAATCTCAAAGCTACGTTAGATAATACCAGATAATAGTTTTAATCAGAATCCTGTGGACGCGTGCTATCTGGTGATAAATTTTCATTGTTACCTAAAAAATTATACACTCAAACAGGCTGCTTATTAAGTAAGATACGACGTCATATACATACATATATACATACATCCATACATACATGCATATATACATAAATACATACATACATACTTACATACATACATGCATGCATGCATACATACATACATCTTCTATACATGCATATATACCTACATACCTACATAAATACATACAATGTCATTCATACATACATACATACATAGGTACATACATACATACATACATACATGGAAACAAACATACACACGTGCATACAATACACATATTCATGCACAGAAATACATAGGGTCATATATACGTACAATTCATTGTTCCATGGTTCAGTGTGTTATGACGTCCAATCTGCCTAACGGTAAGTACGGTATAACAGCATTAATGTCTGCTTAATCTTGACTTCGTAAGCGGGTCATTCTGAAATTAAGCCTAAGATTGTAGTGCTGTGTCGCTTAGACCATTGCAGAGACGACACTTATGTTGGCGTCAGCAGATGGAAAATTGCGTCCTTATACAACACCGCAGAATTTTTTGCTCTCCGTAATAATCTGAACGAAATAGTAGAAACATGGAAATATTACTAACAATTATTGTGTACACCATGCTGTTAATCGGATTAACTTGTTTCTCAAGTCTTAACTTCTCACCTTCTTTTATCTTTAACCTTATAACTTCACGGAAGCCGGTAGCAGCGCAGAAATCATGCCAGTCTTCGACAGCGTTAAATTCCCTCAACTGGTCATATTAATACATCTGTTGTTTTTTCTCATAGTTTCAGGAATTAATTGCCAAACTAGTTCCTGAAACTAGTTCTCAGTGTTGCCTCTCCATTTTTGCGGCACCGTATTTGATGTGTTGAGCAAAAATTTTGCAAATAATATTACTAAAGTATTATTATATCAATGCCTATAGAGACAGTGCTGCAATGTAACATAGGCTGATCGATTGCATGCATGTTTCAGCCCCTCAAAAGAGCTAAAATAAGTAAATCGGTTGCGCTATTAGGACTACAAATAGGTTAAGCTCATACTGTATGCATAGCCATCGTTTTGGAAGATTATTCATCAGTGAATTGCCACAAATTGTTTCGAAATTTGTATAAATCGGCTTAAACGACGGTTTAATAAAAGCTTTCACACGATCAACTATTGCAACGTGGACTAATAATGAGCTATACAGCGATATCTAATTGAGGGCTGTCTCCCTCCCTACTTCTGCCCCTCTCTATCTCTCGCTCCCTCTCTCTCATTCCTCTCTCTCCCTCTCTCCTGTTACCTTTACCTATGCAGAATTTACCACACCCACGCCTTGTTAAATGAACGCAATGTTCATCTAACACAGTATTAGTCGAACGAGCAAATTCTCAGCGAAGGCATTGTATTCAGTATTGTCTATCAATTTTTTAAATTAGATGACCTTTAATGCATGAGGACCAAGTAGTGGGACCATGTAGTGTGTATTGTTGTCAGTCCATCCGTCCGTTTGGGATGTAACTGAATGAATTTGTGACCTAATTGAATTCACTATCGATGTACATACATATATTATATATATATGCAATCAGTTTTTCTTATCAATAATAATAAATACCAGAATTAACTAAGAACAAATAAAATATATTGACTTTTCTTCCTGCCAGGCCTTCAAGTACTAGGCCTATTTCTTTATCTATGTAGGCCTATGCTTATAATAGAATATGAATGTCTTGATCTTAGGTGTAAACTTTTCTGCACATGTTGTGCGTTTGCAGACGTTCCATTACAGAATAAACTTTCTTTCTTATTTACTTGCTTAAAAGCCTCGATCCTCAAATTGTCGAGTTGTGTACTCTTCTAAGAGCTTGACCGACAAAGATCACTAGACCGAGATCTCCAGAAGATCACTGACGGCCAAGATGGGTTATGAAAGAGATGATTGGATTATACAACTTTGACATGCTTCAGCAGGTCGCTCGGCGTCGTGCAGCGTTTCTGGAAAGGATGCTACGTGAAAACTGCTTTACAGTATGATAAAAGCGCGCCGTAAAAGATCCTAGATTTGTTTATTGCCGAAGTCATTAGGTACAGTATATAAAAGCAGTTCGATGACGTGAATTGGAATCGTGCTGCGGAGTATGTTTCGGTGTTACTCGTGGAGCTCTTCCATCTCCAATAGGCCAACGAAGAAGATGGCGGTGAAACTATTTGCATCAACGCTGGCATTCTGTTTGCTGAGCTTAGTAAGTAAGCGATAGACAATTTGTCCCTTTGTTGTTGGCTCCGTCTTACTTACACACTGTAATCCATTCAGCAGGTTCTTTCTTTCTGCGTTCACTTTTATTTTTATATTTATTTATCAGATTATTCATATTTAGGCATGTAATGGTTGTTGTCTTCATATTCATTGATATATATTTATTAATACGTTAATATTTAATCGCTCTAATTTATTAGCTAGGCTACTGTTTATTGATATTGCCCTACCAAAGTCATTAAAATTAAAGAAACGTTGAGTTTTTTACCGATTCAAGCCAACTTTTCGTTCTTGCTAATAGATAGTTGATCACTAAATCGCGGCTTTCTTCAGCCAGAGAAGCTATAATATAAAAGCACTGGACATCCGCTGAACTATAATGGACAACCTTCAAGGTCTCTCGTGCCAAGTAACCACATAGTAAAAATCTCACACGGGTGTTTCTATGGGGACCACTGCGTCAGTGCAACTCCCTTGGAACTCTGCAGATAGAATTGGTCACTGCTTCTCCTTTTAATTTCCAATTGATGGTGTTCTTAAATTTGACAAATTATGACAGTTTCAATCAAAGAATTTTTGTCCATTACGACATTATTGAGGAGATTTAGTACAACTGCGCCCTAATAACTGTTTAAAATGTGAAGGTTGCCATGTAATTTAAGACTTGCCTGCTTTTTCTTTTATCCTCAGTTTGGTGAGTTAGACGGATCTCAGGTGAACAAGTTGAAGGATGATCTCTTCGATGAATACGACAAAAAGCAATATCCTGGTGAAGTCATTGTTCAACCGGATGTGACGTACCAGGCGTGCCCGACGCTCAACACTGAAGGGATAATGTCTTACAACGTTAAAGAACACTACGTACGGCATTCTAGTTTTGACATTAAGGACGCTGAGGCCCTGGCCGGTCACAGACGCGCATGCGCCTTCTCTAATCCTACTATTCTCATTATATGGCGCCGTTATCATGCTGCATACAGCATCAACCGATGGTTGGTCCAAATGAAATGGTAGTGATAATCGTAATCCGTTTGAAAAGCTGAGTCGAGATCCAATACGTCGAAGGCATTGACACAACCAACCAATCCCAAGTCATAGAAACACGTAATGAGATTATGATTTGACATTCCATTTAGGACTGGAAATCAATCAAAGTTTATTTGAAGAAAGTTCTTAGGTGTTGGTTTTTTAGGCCTTTTACTTTTGCGTACAGTCGCACACCGACACAGAATTACGACACACACTTCTTCGGTTTCCCTGCCATATTAATTGTTTATATAAATAGCCTTTTGGCACTGCAGAATGCAGGTTACTGCATTCGAGGCTACGAGCACAAGTCTAATTAGCTACCAAGTACAAACACAATCAGTGTAACTGAAAATAACAACATGTAAACCTAAATGTTGAATTTTGAGGTTTTCGAAATAGAATTCCTCAGCCTGTATTTCATTTGTGTGATTCAAATTTGTTGAATTACTTTGGGCATGCTAGCGTATTACTCGAAAGAACCTCCAAACCATTAAACATTTATATAGACTGAGCTGTTACTTAACCCTGCTATCCGCCTTGACATATTTTGCGAACAGTGCTTGAAGGTTCCGGAAGCACTTTGTGGATGTCATCAATTTACCTATAAGCCTATTAGGCTATTACATTCGGTGCTCGTGAATAAGTTGGTGCTTTGGACTTTGGTTTTCGAGTGTGTGCCTTCTCTAATTTCGCGGTGGCTTAGAAGTTAGGAGTTTAGGACCCTACGATTACGACTACGATAAATGTCAACATGCACTATTAATTGCTAATAATTATGTTGCATCCTTCTCTCTTTCTATGTTCCTGTCCTTCTCGCTCTCCGTCTCCCCGCTCTTCTCTTGTCCTCTTCCCTGTCCTTGTCCTGGCCTTTCTCTCTCGTGTCCATCCCTTGTCACTGTCCATCAGCATATATGTAGTCTTTCCATTCCTCTCTTTCTCTCTTTTCTTTGTCTCTTCGATGCGCAAGTTTATAACTCGATTCTTCTTTACTTTAAGAATGATTTATATTTATATAGGCCTACAACCAAATATTGGTTCATAGATGAAGGCAGCCTATGTTAAACAATATAGAACCCCACAAAACAACATCTTTTATGAGTTTTTCCCTTTAAAAGTTCTCTTTTATAGTTCGCTTGTCCCTTGTTTTGCATCCGATACATAAACCGTTGTTAGCTTTACTTGAATTACTTGAGCTGTTTGTTTTGATGTGATTAGGAATGGAACGACCGACGCCTTCAGTGGAAGCCGGCTGACTACGACAACATCCAGGCCATTACGGTTCCACTGAAGGATCTCTGGGTTCCAAACATCAAACTGTCCGCAAGTAGCACGTAAGTCCCTCTCTCACTGACCATTAACTGAGGCCAACCAAAGTCCAGCTCTACATTATAAAATTAATGGGGTCTAGAGTCTACACCACCGATCAAACATCAAACGCCTTTCAGCCTATTTATCTCCTCTCTCTCTCTTCCTCTCTCTCTGTCTCTCTCTCTCTTTGTCTGTCTCTCTGTCTCTGTCTCTGTGTCTCTCTGTCTCTGTCTGTCTGTCTGTCTCTCTCTGGTCCAAAAAGACTATTTTCAACACAGTAAATGTCGCCATCATAATTATAGGCCTATGATAAATATATATATGTATATATATAATACCTCAGCGCAAAGAAGTGCAGTGTTAAACAATTGGATATATTTTTAAGAGTTCACATATGGGATGCTTCGCGGATCAAATGAGACCCAATTAGCTCTGATACGATCATTTCCTAGCAGTAAGCTCATCGCACGTCCTTCAGCTGACAGCTAACTTCATTCTGGTCGCATGCATAGCCTTAGGTTCATGATACACCTCGAGGGGTGGGGGAGGGAACGACTAACTCAGCCGCTGATGTTGTTGCGTTGTTGCGTTGCTTATAGAGTGGACGATGTCGAAGGCTTGGCCGAGATTTCTGAGCTCGTGGCTGAAATTCGATCAGATGGAGTGGTCCGAGTCGATAGATTCAGTCATTACAAGTCGCGTTGCTTCGTTAGTTCAGATCAGGTTGGATCGTCTCACGTCTGGGATTGCGACCTCAAGTGAGTAGTGACTCTGACTAAGACAGAGAGTCGACGGCGTCAATGGAAACACGTCACCTGTCAATCAATCAGTCAATCAATCAATTAATCAATCCATCAAATCAATGAATGCTGTCGTACATGTTGTTCGTTATTGTTACCATTACTCTATGCGGGTGTCCGGTTAAACGATCAACGTTTGCTGTACCTTGCTTCTCGTGCTTTAAAGGTGAAGTTTTCTGGGCGGGCAGTTGTGCGACAAACTGCTTGTCAATCAAACCTGAACTCATTGAGTTCATGCAGTCAAGAAGTGCCATATTCAAGTCCACCGCCGGTCAATTCCTTTCAATTGAAATGCCTGCATGCCTCTGAATGGGCCGTTCTCTGTCTGTCTGTCTCTCTACATACATTTATTTATAATATATATATATATATATTTATATACATACATATATATATATAAAGCCATGAACCAAAGCGCAATAGGATGCATAAAGGATATCAGCCCATGGACCCTTATAGGTGTATAAATACAACGGTTGCCCAGGATCACTCGGCTCGTGGAGCAATCTTGGCGGCTGCCTGTGGTCACTGTTGTTTGCGTTTGTTTCTCTGTGAGCTGGTCCGGCTGAGCTGTAAGCCTACTATACAAGCGAAGACCACTGTCCAATGAGATATCAAAAGGAATTGTACCTTGAAAATACGTTTCATACGAGTCATCAACCCTAATACGTCAGAAGCTCTTCATTGGATTTGAGTATAAACTTCTGACCTTTGGCAGGACGCATTATTTCTCGTCTGTGATGCACTCCCTGTGCTTGACTTAGTTTCCTTGCCAAACGTAGAACATTGGTCTCCCAAATTACAAAGAACATTCAAGTATTTTTCATACAGAACTCGGAATAAAACTGTGAGAAGGGTGCGCTACTTGTCCTCTGCCAATGCATTCCACAAATGAAGCTGTGGCGGATGGTCGAAAAACACCCACCGACAAACCCCTCGCACATAAACACCCCACGACTAACACCCCCCCCCCCAAATTAAGACAGACCCCCTAAGATTTTTTTACTTTTTTACCTTTATTGCCTAGAAAAGTTTGTGTCCAATGGCACGAAGAAATCCCTTGAAGTCGTGATTTACAACACTGCGGCAAACTTCCCGCATGGGTTTGGTTGCACTTTTCACACTTTTGACGGAAGGCTGTCCACGATCAGTTTGCAAGATGGCCATACTGGCTAAAGCTGCGCACGCACACACACACGCACACACACGAATACAGGCACGAAGGCATATGAGTGGCATATCAAGTACAGGTGTGTAGATGCATATAATTATAAGGACTATGAAGCACGATCATTGTTTCAATTGTTATTTCCAGTGCATTTCCCTCAGCTGTCTACTTGGTCCATTTGAGCCTATTCATATAGACTGACCACACCGGTCCATTTGTTTAAGATTGTACCCCAGGCGGATGAGATGCTTGGAGAGAACTGATTGGTAGCTAGCAGGCGGCAGGTATTCATTAGACCACGCCTTAAAAACTTGGGCTTTAAGCATTAATTTTAATAATAATGCCTTTAGCTAACATAGAAAATTCTCTCGTCTTCCTCTTCCCATTCCTTGTCTGTCTTATTTTTTTATGACTCATTTCCTATTTTAAACGCACGGTTTAATCCGTTGTTTACAACTCTCAAGGAACGATTCAATGTAAGACTCGGTTGAAGAGCTCGGTTGGGTTGCTCATTTGGTGGCTGAATCTGAAGTATAGGGGCGGCGATGCCGTGGGGGTCGAGGGGCACATGTCCACCTACCTTTTACAGAGAGGGAATAAGGTATACGTGTGTCCGCCACATTTCCTCTCCATCTCATTGGGTGCCCCCCCCCCCCCCATCTGTCAAACGAGATCGCCGCCTCTGCTAAAGTGTTCCTTAAACGAAACCGTGCGACTGTATAAAACCATTCGAATAGCACGATAACCTTCCCCCCACTTTGTCCCGACGAATGCAGCAAAGCGAAGTGGAGTGGGTTGATGTTGAACTGGTTGATTTCTCTCTGCAGACTTGGCTCAATGGATGTATACGGCAGCGAGACGTTCCGCATGGCCAAGTCCAACTGTGACACGGATATGTTCGGTCCGATGTCGGACCAGTGTCGAGAGGTCGTCTTCAGTCGATCGACGTGCTTCGAGAAATTCTCGCTCGACGAGGGACCAACCAGATACTGGTTTGTCGTCAATCTGCGACTTCTCAAGAAGTCTGGGTTTTTTATGGACTTCTGAGCTACTATAGGCCTACATTCCGGCGCAGAGGCATTGAGTAGTTAAGGTATATTATAGGCATGCACCTTAAAGTTCAAACGTCTGGACGAAATACAGTATGACTCTTGAATACGTTCACTGCCCGTGGATAAGCTGGTGCCCTGCGTTAGCTTTAGAGTGACGCTTTAGATTTTTGAAGTTCCGTTTACGATCAAGGGTTGATCAATTCCAGTCCCTCTCTGTTTGATCAAATGATCGTAGAAATGCAAGCGCGATGAGTTAGTATATATAGGCCTAGAGCAATCAAACAACCTCTCCGTGTTGTATACGTACAAGTGATTTGATCAAATCATGTCAATCTCTGTTTGATCAGATCTTGCCCATTTGACTAAATTGCCCTTAAATGACTAATAGGCCTAATTATTTTGTCTAAATAGTCAACTTCACCGATCATTCTCATTGAGTCCAAACTGTTTGTGTTAGTATCCTGATTCATGTCACCTCATCAGCTTATTTAGGCTGGCTACCATCTCATTTGCCAGAAGGTCCTCTAGTGCAGACCATTTTATTATTTAGAAGATAGTTTATGGAGCTGTTTTTTGATGAAAGATAGTTACTGAAGAAGCAGTCACGTCTATACATGATATAATTCGCTGTTCATTCCGCGTTTCTCTATTTCGGGGAAATTATTGTCGTCGATAAGCTGAACAGTAACTGCATGAACTGCATAACTAACCATAGTCACGGTTTATCAGTGCGGTCCCAAAAGGGCCAAGCCTCCGTGAAGTGCAACAGTGATCACATGAATGTTTTATGTAACCTCAGTGTTTCATGGATGGCCCCTCGTTGACACAATAACATGTATCTTTCCTCAGTTGCCACAGCGCATGTCCGACTGTCCGCGCTGAACCCAGATATGTTTTACTCTAAATATTCAATTGCTCGTGGCTTAAAAAATAATTATTATTTGTCGATTTTCTTCTATTAGAAACCTTTATTTTGCTATGTAGACCCTAAGCACGATGTTTAACACGACGTTTAACGCAGAGGGCTAGTCTCCATGGACGCCGTATACCGTTAGGCTATATGTATAGGGAGATTCTAATGCTGCGTATATCAAAATTGGACTGTTGGGCACGAGATCAAAAACTCAAGACCCGAGACCAAGACCGAGAGGTCCAAGACCAAGACCAAGACCGAGTGGTCCGAGACTAAGACCGAGACCGATGATCCCAGACCAAGACCAAGACCGATACTCTTTTTTATAAGCAATTCAATTCAATTCATTAAGACTCTAAAACGGAATAACACGCTCAAAACATTAATTTAACTGCTCAAGAATACTAATCTTCATAATGGTCCGGAAAACAGTAGGCGTTATTACCGGCCACTCTGAACTTTTGCGGGTTCAGCCTTTGGCTTCGGCCTGGGATTACCACACTATAAATTACTTACAGTAGGCCTATACGATAGGATCGGATAGGTAAATACTTTAAGGCATCTGAACAACTATAGCCTAGATTTTCGTTCCGTTTTGAATGGTGTACTTGTACCACGGACCTCGGAATTGTAGGTTAAGTGTCTACACTTGGCGGACCACATAATTATTAGATTGTTCCAAAACCTTGAAATTTGTGAAATCATATTTTGGAATGGCTGGCTCCTTTGCAGATGCATGTTTTTCCTGCCCATAGTAACATGCATATAAATTAAGATCTATTAGTCTGGCCAGCACGCCATAAACCGATAGCAATCGCGTAGGACCTAAACATCCGGTGTCTCATATAATCGAAAATACCCGACAACTATCGAAAAATTTTCTGACACTGCAAATGACCAAGAACGCTAATTTAAGACGGAGACCAATCCTAAGACCGTTCCTTTAAGACCAAGAGCGACGCATTCGAGACCAAGACCGAGATCAAAACCGATGGTCCTAGATCAAGACCAAGACCGATGCATTCGAGACCAGAACCGCAGTTTTCCGGTCTCGAGACCACATCCCTGGTGTACATTTGTCCTTGGTGTCGATTATGGATTATATGTTTTAACTATAAATTGCATTTTTAAAGTACTTTCTTACATTGAAGTAACGCCAATGTAAATGACCGAATTGTAAGAGGTTTTACCTCAGTAAGATCACCTCATTCAACACCTTTTTTCTTAAGCTGCTGACGGCTACAGGTAGGGTTTGGTGATTATTATTTCATCGTCGTGATCTTTATCCATATGATAGAAAAGTCATAAAAAAAGTAACCGTTAACTCCATCGCCATAGAAGCCTACAACATAATAACAAATGGAAAAGTGTTATAAACAGAGAACTGCGTTTGTATATAGACCGGAACTGGAAAAAACTGTCCGATATATTACACTATGGTTCTATTGCAAAAGAAAGAACCCGGGAAAAGAGTGAATATGATAGCCCCAAACGGCGAAAAAAGATCCCAAGTGGCCAAAAATTAAAAACATTGCCTGTGCAAACTTGTGTACGCTATAGTCCTAAAAAATGTATGGAGGGGGAAAATGCATTACTGAGAAATTACCTAATTTGCATACATTTATGTACTAACTGTAAAAAGACCAAATTGGAGAAATGTTCATAAAATAGCCGATGGAAAAAAAGAGAGAAGAGAGAGGGAAGAGCTAGAATGGCCAAAAATGCATATGTCCGGAAAAAATGATGATAAAATATCGTCCATAAAAATAAAAATATTTATCTGACGCATTTCTTGCACATGGTAACGGGACAGTAAAATGTTCCAGATCCACGTTGTAGGCGTACCAGAAAACGAACAATCAATCGTGTTCTAATTGCTCCCTCTGAGGGGAGAGCAATTAAAATTAAGAAATTAAGAAAGATTGTTACATGCAAACCATACACCAAAATCCCTTTTTATGAGGAGGGCCTAGTGTGTGCAATGAAATGTTTGGACAAAGGCTGAAATTAAACGAGAAGCTGCGACTGAGCGAGTGTGCTATCGATGGCCAATCAAAGAAATCACATGTTATTACTAAATAGAAACTTGAATGATAGAACTAAATGAAACAGAGGGGAGAGGGGAGACAGACAGACAGACAGAGAGAGAGAGAGAGAGAGAGAGAGAGAGGAGAGAGGAACAAGTGATGGAGAGAGAGGGTGAGAGAGACGAATTGGTGAAATCCCTTCGCAAATACCACCTGATATCATTTTATAATGCAAGATAGATAAGAAACCTGATTTTCCATTAAAGTACGTGAAATCATTTAGGCATAACTGAAGACGATTATGACGGCACTTCAGACGTAGAAGGTGAGCTGTGAACTTTGAGTAACAGCTGAATTATGAGCATTACTCAAGGCACCGTCCATTCCAATAGACTATCCTAGTTGAGGAAAAAGTGAACCTCTAAGCACAGAAATTGCGATTCAACTCTGCATTAGAACACCCGGTCAGAGAAGTTAATTGCCTATTCAGCTGCGCTGGTCACTGCCTGGATATACCGTCAGCTCTTAACTGTCGACACTTAACTAATTGAATCATGTTGGAATCTAGACGAAATTACAAGAAAAATGATGCCGCACAAGTTTCTCCTAATTGATCAGATGACTTTTGATGACCTCTGTGGACGTTTAGATTCCTTAATTTCTTTCTCTTCCGTGCAACACAACCTTTGCCACGTAGGGCGTAGGCTATGTTCTTGGCTGTCTTTTGTCTCCTTTAAGGAGTGTCACCTACTCATTCCTTCCTCGGGCGCACAATCGGGGGAACGCACTCACTCAGTGTGGTTTTATTACCTGAATGCTATAGGCCTAGTTATCGTAATTCCTATAGTGCTTGCTTTCTCTAATTCTCTTTACTCAATCAATCAAACGTTCTTTATTGTTCACCAAACCAAATTCGAATGCAGCAGAAACATGAAACTATACAACGAGTATATAAACTATAGTTAACACATATGGATAATAGCAAACAAAAGGTATGCCCCAAAGGAACGAAACATCCCGCTAGAAGGGGATGCCTCGACATGAGTATAGATAAATTTCAATGGAGTGATTACAACGACATGTAGGCCTACCAATTATTGTTCATCAAAATGTTTTAACACACTTATTCAATTACACTGTTCCACAATAAAACAACCAAAATTCACAAATTATAGCGCAGTGAATTTAATTATAGGCCTACACTTACACGTTTCATACTGTTGTGCAATTGCACGATGATATAATTATAGTAGGCCTATATACAGTCATAATATCCAAAAAGCCTTCCGTGAATTATGAAAGTCAGCAATGCATGTGAAATACGACAATGACAATAGAAATCTGTAGGCAGAATGTACATGCTTTATTATAATTTTTAATAGCGCTACATGTTTCTGAACTATAGGAAGCGGAGAACCAGTCTACATCTGTGCCCAGCGGAGGATCAACGCGCAATGCACTTCCTTTCAGAAGTCTTTGCTTCCATTTCAGCGTGGTCTGGGTGTGGAGATGGGTTGGGTGTTTGGAAAATTGACGTTTTCAGCTAACTAATATTAAAGATTGATAGAGTTTGAGATATTTATTTTTATTTTTGACCTTAATGATATCTTATGATTTTTTATAAACTAAGCGTTGAGTAGGAAGCCTAGCCACGTGGCTGTTTATGCATTGCGTTGTCAGATATCATGAAGCTAAACGTGGAGTTGAATTACTCAGATATGTCGCTTGTTGTATTATTAGCTATGATGCCGATTTTTTTCCAGTTTAAGGTTACTTGTAATATTGCGTATAGTTATAATTGCAATTAAGCTATAAATAATTTTATTGCGGTCTATTCGTTTAAACTTAATAATCGAAAACTATCATTATTGGAATCAAACTGAATGCAAATGCTAAAAATTTAATTTCATAGTTTGTAAATTTCAGCAAATGATGATTTAATCACGATGGTCTACTGATCAGATAACTGAAGACAGCTGTGTTCCTGATGCTGAAATTTTTCTAACTAGTTTATATGAATTATAATTTAAAAAAATTCTGTTCATATAAATGAAGTTTTTATGTATTATTAAAAGTATTGTCTATTGATATAATTCAATATTCAGTTAGAGAGCAAAAGATTTGCATGATAAATCATGATATTTGGGCAATCGTTTGCTAATGGAATTTTTAAATTTTTAATTGTTTCTTTACCTTTATGATATGTTATTAATATTGTTTTTATTTGTTGTTGCTCTGTGTGTGAAGCACAATATTTTGTGTAACAGTTCCATACTGAAGAAGGTTGTTTATATTGACAGGAGGTCCCAGAGTGGTGTCACATCAGTCAACAGAGGTCGTTAACTATGGTGACTTCTGAATGTTTTCAAGTCTATGTGAAGGAGTGAGACATAATGCTGATTTGACTACCTAGGACTATATATATATATATATATATATATATATATATATATATATATATATATATATATATATATATATATATATATATGATTATGACATAAAGAGATTATTGCACTAGTTCCATTGACAAATTTTGGTGTGTTACAGCTTGTTTAATGGTAATGCTTAACAAACCTTTATTGCATGTCCATGCCCCTTTTGGTGTATGTCAAGGGTTAGTTTCGGCCTTTCTGTTATGCATATGACCACGCTGTGGTCTAGTGAGATTTTCATTGGCTATATGCTGACGATATACAAACATATGTCCACTGCCGTGTGGTTGATGCAGTCGCTTCTATTGACTGATGTACTATCACTCTGGATGGCCTCAAACAGTCTTAGTCTGTACTGGAGCTCGTCCAAAAGTTTACTGGAGTAGATGTGGACTGATTGGTCATGACTTTTCCTCATGTTATTTTTTCAATTAATGTTCTTGACCCTGGAGTGTCCAGCAACAGTTTCAAGTGACCAAGTAAACATGCTGCAAAAGAACTGTCAGTTAATTGCTGTGCTGCTCTCTCTTTCAAGATGTTGTTCATGTCCATACCTCTGTTACCAGTAGAGTTGCTCATTTCTTGATATTTCTGTTAGAACTGGATTAATGCCTGACTTCGTGGCCAATGTTCATATCCCAAAAATATGCATCAGCCTGTGCTTGCATGCACAATCTATCATTGGTTCCTGGTCTGTTACAGGATAGTGGCATTAGTTGGCAATGTCTCTCTGTTTGTAATCTGCCTAACCTCTTGTCTCTAACCTAGCCTCCAATTTTAGAGTGCCTCTGAGTAAACTTATTGAATGGGCATAATATGAATTCTTGAAATGAATAATTTCAATAAACTTGTATTGTTCCAGTACCTGATGATTTAATCACGATGGTCTACTGACTGATAATGAGGACAAATGTGATACTGATACTGGGCACATTGTTTATATTTTTCATAATAAACAATTTTTATTTGCTACTTGGTATTGAAACATATTTTAGCAGATTAATAAGCAATTAATAATTAACAGTTCTTACTATGTTTAAAATAAATTTTTTTTAATTATGGTTTTTATATATATATATATATATATATATTGCCTATTTTGACGTGTAATTTATTTTCTAACTTCTCAAGTGACTGCATATCGATAATATCTAGAATGCTTATTTTTCTCTGTTGCAAAAATATTGACATTTTCCAGCACATGATGATTTGATCACGATGGTCTACTGACTTTGATCCTGAAGACAAACGTGAAACTGATTCTGGATGTTTAGATTTTATTTAGTAATTCTGTAATCTACCAGGAACATCTTAAAAAGTAAAGATATGTAATTTAAATATCTCTTGGTACTTATGTATGTTTGTTGTTTCTGATTTCTTTTTCTGATACATTTCTTTTTATCAGAGAACTTGTCCATTGACCTTGTTCTTTACACATTGAATCTGATGGAGAATAAATTTTGATCTGACCCATTATTTACAAGTGGTTGGCATTGAATGATAATTGAAATAATATTGTTTTTATTATTTTACTTAAAATGGAACTAATATACTCTAGTTAATTTACTTTTGAAGATTATTCATCCTTTTAACCTTTTTTCCTATGAAGGTGAATGCTTTTTTGTCGGACATTTTATTAATATTTAGTTATCTAAGAGCGTATCTATGGGAAACTTCTTGTGCTGCTTAAATATGTCAGATTATATATTTCACATGCATTGATAAGCTGCTGGTGTAGTAAGTTTGTAACTTAACCTTGTGTGGTGTTTCCAGCTATGGATGGTATAATCTTGATGTTCAGAAACAGAGGTTATTGAGGGATATATTGAAACTGATCACAGATAATATTTGTGGCACGGTGGCTGATCGGTTAGAGCGGTCAGCCCGTAACGTTCAGTGTGTGCTGGGCGAGCTGGTTCGACCCTCGTCCGAGGAGTCACTGTGTAGGGACCTTGAGCAAGTCCTTTGTGCACAATTGCTCTGCAGTACAACTGCAATTACGCCGTCGAGGCATGTGCACTTCTGAGCAAAAGATGTTGGAAGAAGGACGATATAAAATGTCAGTTTCAATTGTGATTTATGTTATATAGAGACAGGTTGAAGAATTACATATTATTTTTATGTATGAATTCTATGTCTATTTAAGGCATGGTAACTTGCTAGAAAAGTTTTTTTTATACGGCACAACCAGTGGATGTTTGCTTTTATAGCACTCTATTTTTTTGAGCAATATGTTTACTGTTAAATTGGATCTGCAGTGTCCATTACCTGATGATTTAATCACGATGGTCTACTGAATTTAACATTGTGGACAAACGTGAATCTGATACTGGACACATAAGTCAAAATTTTTGTCTATAGTTGCATATTTGGATTAGCACTGCATTAGGTGCATTTGCAGTGGGGAGCATGTCTTGCTCTGGCTACTTGTTGCTTTTCTGACCAAATTCTGATTTGGTGGCCTTGTTCATTCACTTCAATTAGATAAAAATAGATACTAAGAAAATGGAAGTCATGTCCCAGTATCCCTTTGTATTTTTCATGCTCTGTTATCTGGGCATGGGATTTGCAGTTTGTTGTTTTCCTACTGACCTACTTCATGTAGAAGTGGTCGCTTGATTGCTGTTTTGGTGAACTTTTCTTTTCGGCTGACACTATTAAGGACTGATACTAGGACTGGGCTGTCTGGAGAATAACACAGAGGACCTATTGCTCTAAGTTGTTTGATGAATTATGTTTTGTTGGGTTTATTTTTGAGCTGCTTGTACAGTTGATGATGATTTAATCACGATGGTCTACTGACAATGTCAATGAAGTCAAACGTGAATCTGATACTGAACTTGCAACTTATTTTGGGCTTATATTTTGACAGAGATGATTTAATTGTACGCTTTATCTCGTGCAAACAAACCTATGCATGTAGTTAAACATAACATAAAGCTACTAATAAACAGCTAAGATTATGACGTACCTACCCTTAGACGTTATTGTGGCAATAGTTTAGCATGGTCTCAGATGGACGTCCGCACAGTCCATGACCCCTCTTTTGTGGATATTTGTCAGATTTTTCCATAACCCCCTCGTTGCGGACGTCATTTACGAATGACCCCTATCGTGTTTATGCTATACAAGTTGGTCAGTGGAGGATAGCATGATACATTGATTTTGCCATCGTAATTATTTTCATACTTGAAAATGTGGAATTGTTAGTTTTTACCAGTGTTGGGCACAAGACCAAGAAGACCGAGACCGATACTCTTCTTATATAAACAGTTCAATTTATTAAAACGCTAAAACGAAATAATGCGCTTAAAACATTAATTTATTGCTGGAGAATACTAATCTTGATACGAATGGTGCAGAAATTAAGTTTTGCCGATCACTCTGAACTTTTGCTGGTTCAGCCTTTGGAATATCACACAATAAATTAGGCCTAATGAAGTATACGATAGGTAAATACTTTTACATCTGCATATGTAGATTAACGTTCCGGTTGATTGGTGTACTTTTACCTCTGAATTGTAGGTTGACAGCGTCTACACTTGGCCGATCAGTGTAGCCACAGTTATAAGATTGTTCCAGAACCTTGACATTTTTGAAAGCAAACTGTTTAAATGGCTGGCTCCGTTGCAAATGCATTTTTTCTGCCCATAGTAACATATATATATATATATAGATGGTCAGCACGCCATAAATCGTTAACAATCGCGTGGGGACTAAAGATCCGGTGTATAATAATCTAAAATAACACAAATATTGAAAAAATTTCTCTAAAATGACAAAGAACGCTAAATTTTAGACTGCCACTCCCAAGACCTTTCGTTTAAGACCAAGGTCGATGGTCCGAGACCAAGACCGCAGTTTTCCGGTCTCGAGACCACATCCCTGTTTTTATATGGGCCTCCATTTCATTCGATCTTATCTAAAGGTAAGGGTCTTCCATAAAGGACGTCCGTAAAAGCCAGCTTTTTTGACCCCCACTTCCTCCTTGTTCCCATTTGACTGACCCCTCCACCCCTTTGCGGACGTCCGCATCTCAAGTGTATTAGGCACCATTGCAACTGCTGATAATTATTTTACTGCATCGCTTTTTAATAGACATTTATTGACAAAGAATGGGATTGAATAAAAGCCATGTAAAAAACTGAAATTTAATACACTTATTTGCATGTAAGCTGGTATATCGTTCTCACAAATATGAAGTTTAACCTAAAGCTACTAAAAACAACTAAGAATTTGGCAATAGTTTAGCATGGTTACATGCAGACGTCCGCACAGTCCATGACCCCCTCCCCGTGTCCGCATTTGACCGCTTTTCCCATGACCTCTTCCCCCTCGTTGCGGACGTCCTTTGTGGATGACCCCAAAGCTATTCCAATCTGCATTTTGTCAGGTTTGGGACACGTGAGTCTACAGTGTAGGGGCCTACTTTATTTCGAGCAGATTACTATTGGAATTGTACTACTATATATTTTCATTTTACAATGTTAAGCCCAGCAGGGCTGGCAATTTACTTGTTCATTCATCTAGCCAAGGGGTTGATTCTAGTGTTGTTTTCGTTAACGAAAACGGAAATGGCATTAACGAAATTCTAACGTTTCCGTTGACGAAAACTAGATTGCGGAGCCAACGAAAACCAAAACGAAATTTCTCGCAACTAAAACTAAACGAAAATAGATGCAACGAAAACTAAAACGATATTTCGCCGGAATATAACATTCTTCTACTTGAACATGTTCCTAACTTTGGAGCCTATTCGTTGTCTGCTCTGCTTCGTTTGTACATAATGCTGCAAATGTACGCGGTGCAACAGAGGGTAGGGGGGTCCGAAAATCCAATTTATTTTTTGGCGTACGTAGTATGTGGATGTGTCCTAGGCCGTCCCAGGTGAAATGTCGAATTTCACACAAATACAAAACTATTTAGTCTAAATTATTTCATCTGCCAAACTGAAGACTAGCTTGAAAAACCTAGAAACCAGAGGAAAACAGACAGGCATGTGGCTTGAAATAGGTCTAATGTGACTTGTTTCCAAATGTCTTTTTTCCAAGTTGCAAGGGCGGCAATCCCGGGGGTCAAGTGGGACAAGTATACCCCTACCTTTTACAGACAGGGCACACCTGGGACATACGTTATACATTTGTCCCTCCATATTTTATACCCCTCTCATTGGGTGTCCCCCCACCTGTCAAACGAGATCGCCGCCTCTGCCAAGGTGCCATTCATTATTAGTTATCTGCAATAATAATTCTTATTTTTTAAGATGTTGAAATAACAAATACCATGGCTTCTCTTGTTCAGTGTCCATTCTTAATTCATTTGTATAAGTAGGCCTATTTATAGTAATTTTATAGACTACGTTACAATGATTCACAATAAAAAAAATGGCTTCTCCGGCTGGTATTTTAAACCTCTGCACACTTATATTTTAGTCTATAGCGGATGATGAAGCAATTTGTTACAGAATTCTTTCGAGCGATTGGCCTAATCAAATTAAGCTATAGTATACCTGCTTCCTCCACGTGGTTGATATTGTGTCGATCGTTGTTTTGAGACGTGGTCGACTTCTGTAATTGTAAAGAAGAAATTTAATACGTTGCATTGTCATGCAAGTCTGAAATGTGTGCAGATTTTCAGCTCGGTAGGCCTACCTGAAAAAGAGTTGAAAGATGTCGAACCGATCCGACCGTGACAAACTTTACGCAAACGAAGTGAAAAAGAAGGACTCTATTGAGTGGTGAAATTGTAGCATTATTTTAAACCATTTTGCTCAAATTTTGAGTTTCTTCCGTAAAAATTTGATACATTGCATTGTCATGCAAACCTGAAATGTGTGCAAAATTTAAACTCTGTAGGTCGACGGGAACATACCTGAAAAGTTAAAGAAAAAGAGGGTTTAATCGGGACCCTATTTTATTGACTATGGTAATCTGGTAGATGGCGCAATTTTATCGATCCATTTCCTTAAGAGATCATATGATGTAAACTTGCCAGAGTGGAGCTTGTCAAGGAGGACTCGTTCGAGTAGGTAATTTTTTGCCTTTTTGTCATTTTCTCCATTTTTGAATTAGTATATGTCCGTAAAAATTTGATACGTAGCATTATCATGCAAGCGTGACATGTGCGCAAATTTCAGCTCTGTGGGTCGACGGGAACATGCCGCAAAACGAGTTGAAAGAACTCTGACGAACCGACGACAAACTTTACACAAGTCAAGTTAAAGAAAAGATGGTAAAAAGGTAGGCCTATTTCAATTAAAGATAATAAAAAACAGAGTATGCATGCGCCTCAATGGTAGCGACCCGACTGATGGGCCCTAAACCTAGACCCTCCTGTAGGTCACTGGCAAAACCAGAACGATCAGTCTAGAATTTCCATCTGAATGCAAAAGAGCAGCAAATTGATAATGTAAAGATATAGGGTTCGCAATATGTAAACTTGTAAAGCTGTTATTTAGGCTACAGGCCCGATTGATTCCAATGTTGATGGCAGCCGATCGCTGCTGACCAATCCGTCTTTGATATTATCATAGTGCTAATGCCTTACACAGTAATCGTTGCAAGCATAAAACACGCGTGATAAATGGCTAATTATGAGGCCTGTATGAACATTTTATATCGATAAGTAAATAAACATCCCCAATTGAAATGTAATCTCTTAAATAAACGCTCGTGCTGACAAGGTATATGGTGGTAGGCCTACACAGGCATGATGTCTACATTAGCAACAGAAAACTAAGAATGTTAAAATAATGGGATTCACTGCAGCTTAGCCTTCTTTGTAGGTCTTGACACTGCTTGTCATTTGACTGCTTCTACATCTTCAGTTATTGCAAGGAACAGCACGCTTTGCAGATTTTCATGACTGATGCAGTGGTGCGCATAATCATTAGGGCCTAGGTTATACTCGGATGCACACGAATGCCCGCATGAATAAAGTCTACTGCAGTGGAACGTATCGACTAAGCGTCTAATGCACTTCCTATACTAGGCCTACACATGCGTAGTATGCCTCGATGTAGACTAATGCATGGTGGACATATAGGCCTACTACTTTCCTTAGCGCACAAGCCTATGATATTTCTGATGGAAATTTGGATAGTAAAAGATTTGCATAATACACAAGTGAGGAAATTTATATGGTTTCACGAAGATCGAATCTAAGCGGAAGAATTCCCACTGGTTTAGCTTATTACTCGAAGGGGCCTACGTCTGTGCATATATATATATATATGTAGATAGTATTATATATATATATGTATATATATATATATATATATATATATATATATATATAATCTCTATGTATAGGTGCTATCATTGCAAGATAAAATAAAGAAAGCCTATTGACAGCGTATATTTACAAAGGCCTATACAACATGTACATATGTACGGTTGTGTTCATATGCATGTCGGTGAATTTATGAGTCATATATGGACTCTATATGATAAGACTTCAGCGCCCAAAGGCCTAAGACTTTGGCGAAGATTGCTGATTCTTAAAGACCTCTCGATTTGCTGTTCGTTGGATTCGGGTAAATATATAAGTTGTCGATTGATGGCTACAGTAAATAGACAGGTCTGCTTATCTAATAGATTAGGCCTATATGCAATTATATTGAGCTACAAGTGCGAGAGTTACTGACTCAGAAGAGTTGGCCTATATATACGAGGAGGAAGTATAGGCTAATAAGGAATTTTATAGAATTCTGTTGTCTTCTTACAGTGAAATCAAAGCAATAACTCCCCTGATGAGGAATAAAGATTACAAGCAATTAAGATTATTTAATGCATGCTTATTAAAGTTATTTTTTTTATAAAGTTCCGTAAAATACTAGTCGGACTGGCCGACCTGCTTGGCAGAATGAAGGTTATTTCGCTGGAAGAACAAACATTAGTCAAACATCGTCTCAACAGTCATCGATTTGACAGCCGTCAACATGTTTCGCAGCCTTTGAGAGATGATAGTCATCGTTTATCTCGAAATTTCTTCAGCGCCCAAATTGCGAAGTCGCGAGAACCAGCTTATTCACAGGCGCTGTCGGTCTAAAAGTGCTACATTTCTCTGACAATGACTAGCAGTAGCATGATTAGGCTGACGAAACAGCAGCCTATATATGGCCCCATGAGCATGACCACAACGCTCCGTGGAAACCATCTTTCAACAGCAGCATCGTACTGTAGCCTACCGTGCGTCTATTCGCCTGAGGACATTGACGCACTTTCCCGAAATTGCTTACCGTATAAGTATACAGAGAAATTTTGGGCCCCTAGGTAGAGAGAAATCCGGGGCCCCTGTGTATAGAGAAATTCGGGGAGCCTATAGAGAAATTCGGGGCCCCTAGGCGAAGCAGTCGGAAGTGAGCGTGTTCTATAGGAAACTATATATATATATATTTATATATATATATATAATGCGCCTCTGTGTTAGAGCGATCTCGTTTCTCGGTTTCTCATAGATAGTTTATTTCAGAGATTTTAATCTCTAGCTTACGTGGTCAGCACGCAAGGATCTGAAATGGCTTGGCGTCTATTCATAGGGGCAGATGGTGATGCTCAGCTGGAATATGAAAAGGGTCGAGGTCATACTATAGGCCTGTACGGCCGCCATATAAACACGTGTGCATTTTAGCTCCCGCTATATATATATGCAATATATATATATATATACATATATATACATATATATATACATATATATATGCTGGCAATACCACGTGGCACTAATTTTTAAATCGAGCAACGTATAGCTGCATGTACGTAGGTTAATTCCTAGACTTGATTCTTTATCTTCAGAGGTCGATGGTGGTGTTCATATAGATGAGTTCAGCACGAGTGGCATTCAGCGATGAGATTGGGATGGAGGAGATCAAAGATCTCGATGATCTGACGGATAACATGCTGCTGAGGGAGAAGAGCACCTGGTCTAAAGCGAAATTCAAACGCATGAGAATCATGTCCGTCATCACA
Source organism: Bimastos eiseni (assembly GCA_959347315.1). Taxonomy (NCBI): domain Eukaryota; kingdom Metazoa; phylum Annelida; class Clitellata; order Crassiclitellata; family Lumbricidae; genus Bimastos; species Bimastos eiseni. The sequence goes on from OY365807.1 coordinate 27,643,564, forward strand.
GGAAGTACTTATAAGCAGCTAAACACGTAATATTGGATCTAATTATATAGAGAGATATTATATGTCTGCCTGTGTGTGTGTGTGTGTGTGTCTTCCTGCCTTTTGTCTGTCTGTATATCTCTCTTTGTTTTGCTTATTTGGGTAAACCATTGTTTGCTTTGTCTGCATTTGTGCAGTAGACATAGCAGTCAAAGGCGAAGGTTTACAAATGCTCAGTCAAATCTAGTACTAGTCAGATACTATATTGTACTACTTCGCAGTCAAAGTCACTTATGAGTTGCTGAAAGGCTTATAGGTCTATACAGTCTGCACTGGAGGCATATGAATCTTGATATAATTAAGTAGACTATTGGCTTCATCGCATCTCCATAGGCCTAAGCTTACATCCAGACCGACATCGATCGGTTGTTAACTGATCAGTACTCCTAAAGACTCGCATTATCCTAAAGCTTAAGCTATGGCGTATATGACAAATACTTTAACCCGTAAATGTGCTCCATAATCCAACAGATTGGACAACGGCGCTATAAATCGCAACAAGTTCCGTCCACCATAAATTTTTGCAAATGAGACAACGTACAGAATTTCACCAACCAATCATGCAGCATTTATAAATAAAAGATAATTATGTCAATGATGATGATGCTTATTACTATTAAACAATGATGATGATGATGATTATGATGATGATGATGATGATGATTATGATGATGATGATGATGATGATTATGATGATGATGATGATGATGATGATGATGATGACGACGACGATGCTGATGGCGGTGGCAGTGGCGGTGACGATGACGATGATGATGATGATAACGAAATATACCAATTGCAACATTACTTTCACGATGTGTGGTTTTCTATTTTAAAATCAGACTATGTATCTCGAAAAAAGATATTTACTGAAGTTCAAGAGCATGCTGATTTCAAAATATATGACATATCAATTCTTGGGAAGATCATTCCATGTGCCAAAGTGTTCAATCCTGCTATACTGGAAAAGAATTCAAAGACATGGTCCAAGCTCGTGCACGTTCAAAGATTTGAACTGGAAGATCCCGAGGGAATTCTCACCACGGTTCCCAAACATTATGCCACCAACATGGAACACCTTGAGTCGTTTTCCATTACCTGGACCAGAGTTAAATCCCTTCCAGATGAATTGTTCCGTGAAGGATTGAAGACGCTAAGTTTACCCAGAAACCAACTAAAGACTCTGAATGGAATCGAAAGAGCAGCAGATCTGTCAAATCTTGATGTCAGTAGCAATATGCTAACTGAATTACCAAAGACATTTGGCCAGCTGCATATCCTGACTACACTCAACATCAGTGGAAATGCCATCAGGGAGCTTCCAGACAATTTCGGTTCCTTGAGTCAGCTGCGAATGCTCGACTGTTCGTGTAATCGCCTCTCGAGTCTGCCTAACTCGATCGAAAACCTTCTTGAACTGATGAGCCTCGACGTCTGCAACAACCAGTTGATCGCTCTGCCAGAGACTATTGGCAATTTGCCAAAGTTGGAGGACCTGAGGGCTCGTGGTAATCAACTACAGTCCCTACCGCATCGTTTTGAACGACTCAGCCGACTCAGCTTCCTGATTCTCAGAAAGAACAAGTTCGAAGAAGTTCCGCCTCAGCTGTCCAACATATCGAGCCTACAGAGTCTGAACATGAGGGAGAACTCGATTCGATCGTTTCCAAAGGCCATTCCATCTCTGAAGACCCTCATCCTTGACTCGAATCAACTGACGGAGATCAGCAACAGCATACTAGAATGCTTCAACATCCAGATGCTGTCGCTGGAGAACAACGAGATTTCGTTGATACCACGTAATATTCTGAAGCTGCGAAGTCTGCGTCTGTTGCACCTGAGCGGAAATGACGTCACAGAGGTTCCAGAGTGCATCGAGTGCCTCGCGCATTTGCGTCATCTGAGTCTGAGAGGAACGAAGATTCGCAGACTTCCGGAGGCGATTGTTCGTATGGATAATCTGGTACAGCTGGACATCGATGACTGCAGGGATTTGGAGGACAGGTATCTGATTAAAGAACTGCGAGACAATGGCATTGCTGGACTCAAGGCCTATCTAATGGAAAACGACTCTGATGAAACATCGGGTGAAGTTCCGCTCCGAATCAACGACAACCTGCCGATTGACAACTCGAGGGGATCCTGGGTGCCTCAGAGTGGCTCTTCATCGACGGCGCCCGTCCTGCAGAAGGGTCGGTTTTCGCAGATGCCACCTGGATGTTCAGCGGCGAGTGGGATGGAACAGCAGCAGCAGGTGCAGTTGATGCAAGCCAGCCGTGGAACCATGTTCTCTCCGATGGCAAGAGCCGATCCGCAGCTATCATCGACTCAGCAACTGGCGGGTCAGACACTGCTCGCTGAGCTGAAGTCGGCGATGACTGCTGAGAAAAACGACTGCATCAGCCTGAGTACGATCCGTGAGAGCCAGACCGAAGATCAGAAAGACGGGGCGACGCATGGCTCGGAGTGTCAGTACGGTGTCGTCAACAAGAAGGGCCGCGGCAACGCAGAAGGTGACGGAGGAGGAGGAGGAAGAAGAGAAGGAGGAGGAGGTCAGCATCCAAAGGCGGATGAAGATGAGGGAGATAGACTGTATGTCGTAGATTCAGAAGTTCTGTTACATGAAGGATTACTGGCTAAGAACAAGAGACAATCAATGGCGTAAATTGAAATCAAATGGACTCACAAGCTTTTTAACTATTTTTATTGTAAATCTACCCATTTATATTTAGCGTGACCTGACGTCGTTGGATGCTTCAACAACATCTTCGCATGTTCATCAAGTTCTAATCTCGAATTATTCGGCGACCATTTGTTGCGTGTAATCACTGTGATGCATACTCGATCTGTAGTTCCTGAGTAGATCGTCTTCATTGTGTGTGTATAGGTTACAGGGAATGTGTGAAACTAGGGATTTTGTAAATCGCGTAGGCAATTTGTAAAACCCCAACTCTATACTAATCCTAACCCTGCTCTAACCCTACACTAACCCTAACCCTGACTCCAACACCATAACCGTAAATGGGTGATTTTATAAATTGCCTAAAATCTAAAAAATCAGGTATTCTACAAAGTTCCTGTTTCACGCATTGCCTGTAACATGTATAGGCCTAGACTACGTTTATTTAACGACGCACCCATGACGACGATGATATGCGTTACCTTCGTCATTGCAGATTGATTCTCTTTCATTGACCTGCACACTACATGTAGTCCGTCTAATGTGCTTTTAACTATTGAGTAGAACGGATAGCCTTACCAATTATACCAATACAACGTGCGAACACTACTGAGCTAAAACAGTGTTATAAACACTTTAAAGCGTATGCTTGAACAGTGAATATGCTTATAAGTCACTCACATTAATAAAGATAAACATGTCCGACAGCTTTTATAACAATAAGCATCGGCATATGTATAGGCCAAATCCTAAGCCTGCATCGTTCTAATTTCGGTTATTCGTCGGCTCTCCCGAATGGCGCAATAGAAGCCAATGCCTGTGCAGTGATTTTAATTGTGTAGACCTATTTGTTTTTATAATTGTTCTATGCATAAAGTTATGGATGTCTTAACAATGGTGTCGTAACCAATTATAACACATCAATTGTTATTAAACGTTATTATATCCGAATCTGTCACGACGTTTGTGGAGTGATTGAATTATGGAATCTGCATGGTGATGTTTTTTTGTAAGAACAACGAACCTTTTGTACCACGTTAATTAAGTAGCTTCAGGTTTTAGAGACCAGCCCCTACCATGCAGTTAATACACAGTCAATGATTTATAGTATGCAGTCCATCCCTTTTTCTTTATACCCAGCCTTTTTATTAGCGGTGACGTGATGCCAATTTTTAATCTTCATTGGTCAGGAAAATTTACTGAAAATAAACTTATATATATATATTTATAAAATGCGGTGACCTTGCGCTTAACTTCAAACGAGACAGACCATACTAATTGAAAGTATGCAAAACCGAGCTTCCGCAATCTATTGCAGAACAGTACGTGGCTTAATATAAACTTGGGTAGGCCTAATGTTTGCCATTAGCTAATATACAGTGTAAACATTTCTCAAGAAAGAAAGGTATACTTCACACGCATCATGCTATTGATATAATAGGCCTGCGGTGGTTTATGAAGCATCCACGTAAGAATTAGTCGATAGGCCCCAAAGGCAGAAGACTATTGCATTAATTCTCTGACCGTGTTGCATGTGTAGGACTTTTGCCTCAGACGAGGCCTATAGGCCCTATACGTCTTGTTAGGTTGGTGTCGTTCTCGAGGTCTCTATTCGCTCTCAGCTGCATTGGCAAAGTCACGCTTGAGGGAATACGCGGCTTGTCAGCGACAGCGTATGGCTACTATAAATATCTACATAAATATATATATATATATATGGGCCATACATAAATGTAGTACAAATAGGTTGTAGGCCTATGATATGTGTTATGTACAGATAATGCGCAATGTGCTTGTTTGCATTACTATATATATATATATATATATATATATATATATAAGGTCTATGTGTCACGTGTAGGACTTTATATATGCATACATATATATCTTTATTATATATCTATATATACCTATATATATAACCATATATTTAGATACATATCTATATTTTTATATATATTTTATAAGCCTATGCATAGCATACGTTTAATCGTGATCAACTGGGCTGTATTTGTGCAGGTAAATACCTGTCGTCACTCGGATTCGTATAATTATAACCTATACCAATTAAATCCTCGTGTATTCTACTTCCTCGTTTTAGATATTCGGAATGTTTATTGCTCTGATTTTACAGATCAGTCATGATACAGATAGGCCTCGCCTATATTATGCATTTCCGTATACGGGCAAGGCAGATGCTGGCACAAGGATTTCAAGGGATCTTCCTGTGATCTATTTAGACATCTATACTGTTTGTTATGGTGTAGAATTAACCAATGTAAAAGTAGCGTAGGCCTACTGGATGAGAAGCGATTGTTAGGCCTGTTTATTTATCCTACTTTATCCACCCTTCTATATATACGAAGTAGGCTCTATAGAAGCCGCAACGAGGACCAACAGAAGTCGTCGATCGTGATAAGATTGTTGGAACAAACGACCAGTCGTAGCTCAGGAATTGATTGAAACCGCATCGTCAACCAAGATCGATAACAGACTTCATTCAACAACATTAAATTCATTGTTGTGACCAACAGGTAATGTGTTATAACGTATGTCATGACATCGATTAACTGTTCAATCAATCATTCATATCAAATTGTTCTTAATTTGAGCTTATGTTTTGTGGTCTTGTGGGGTGACTGTTTCAGTTTGGTTGTAGCTCTGTATAGGATATGCCTGCTGTAAATCCATGTATTTCATCATTAATATATGTGTCACATTTCAGAAGGCCTGTTACTAACAGTGGTGATCAGGACCTGTCGCCAATAGCTTCTCCAGTGTAGAGAACATCAGTAGGCCTATGTGCACGTATGGATTTTATGAGCAGAGAACTGTGAGAAATTCACATAATTGCCATTTCGATGTGTCTTTCATTGCAGCATTAGCCAATTTTCGATATGTTATCTTTCGACTAATAAATTGCAAAGAGATATTTATTTTAGTCTGCTACTTATGTGCAGTGGTAATAAAATTAAAATAAACAGGCCTAAAACTGCTGTTTTTTGCCATGTTAAACAGCTTTTTGATAACGAAAAAGCCAAATGAAATCATAATAATTAAGGATATAGGCCTATGCCCTAACCTCTACCGTTCAAGTTGCTGCTTTGTAACTGTATTACGCAAGCATTACTTATATTTTCAATGCATTTTTATTACAATATTCTATATGATTGCAGCGAATGCAGATGGCATTAACTGTTTCGAAGCGACGAACGAAGCGTCAGTCTCACCAGGAGCGTCGTCTATCGGTCCTTTCCACTCTCGTCGTCGATGAAGACCCGGATGCAGCTACGAACGAGATGCTCTTCCGAGAACAGAAGACCTGGTCCAAAGGACGCATACAGCGCATGCGCATCATGTCAGCATTCGTCGGCAGTAAGTGAACGGAATTGCTAAGCTTAATATCAAACTGATCAACTCTTTTATCAACCAATCAACGCCGTATTTAGCATTTTGGGGCCCTACCCACGATTATTTGTATTGAGCCCTATTATTGCAGCATCTGCTCCAAATTACGACAATAATATTCAGTGGCGGTGCTACATGCGCATCAGGGCAAGCCAGGACAAATGCTCTGGTAAAAATTACTATACTTCTGCCATGGTTACTGCCCTGCCACTTGCCACTAGTCGCCAGTCTCGCCAGACTCCAATACTCTTGTTGTACTTGCACGTGGCATGCACACTGCAGACAAGCTACTTAATTGCATGCATTGTCCAGTCTGTCCTTCGTCGATATAATTCTCCCTAAACAATTCGCTATCTTCACGTCGCACTCATAACCTACCATTGGGCTCTCCACATCGACAAGACGGCATCATTCCATTTACATCTGCTCAACCGCCGCCCCCCTTTCCTACGCCACTGCACACCAGTGAAGATACACAAGAGAACAACCATGTTCGACGAAAGATTGTCAGATGTATAGCAGCAGTTTTGTCCATTCACCTTGCCAGAGCCCGTTCGTTGGATTTTGACAAAGTTTCTGACAAATTTGTAGCTGTATATCTCCATAAACATCGTACAACAGATAGCAAGACAAAACTGAACCTCTTCAAACACAACGACTGGTAAAGCACGTGATGCTTGGGAGAATGGAAGGACAAAAAGCAAAGGAACAACCATACAGAGGGTTAAGGGAGGGTGAGAGATCATGCCAATACTCTCCTCCTCCCTTACCTCCAATACTCTCCTCCTCCCTTACCTCCAATACTCTCCTCCTCCCTTACCTCCAATACTCTCCTCCTCCCTTACCTCCAATACTCTCCTCCTCCCTCATGGATCTACGGAAGTGCCCGTTATCACGATTAGCTAAGGTGTCCATTTGAATATCTCTGTCTGAGTTTCTTTTCAAATTGTCCTAAGTAATCAAAAACTTGTTGTATTCATTTGTTTGTTAGTGTGCTTAATTGTCATTTGTTATCTTCTCGATTATTAATTGTGCACTATTAACCATAAAAAACATTGACCTTATTCCAATTTGGTAGCCTGCTAGTTAAAAAGAGGGTGGCCCAGAAGCGCTTTTGCAGAAAGCGGGGCCCTTGGCACAAACATTTTGGGGACCCTCTGAATTTATACACTGAGTCTATGGGACCGTCTATAAATGACGTCACACACCCATTGGAGGGGTCATACATCTGTGACGATTTGCGACGAAGAGGAGGAGTCTGAGATATGTGACATCACGTCATCACATCAAATATCGAAATACGCAACTTAATTTATTTAAACATTTCACTTAATTAAACAGTGAGCCAGCTTCTGGTGGCGAAGAGGCTCAAAACACGCAGCCTTCGCTCTTACCAATACAGCTAATCGAGCCGATTGATATTCACATTAACAAAGCAATTATGAGTTACCACATTACACTTGTCATGTGAATGCTTAGCTGCAAAATAGAGAGTATAAATTATTATATTTAAAATATTTCAGGTGTGAGTCATGTTATTTTGCATGAAAGTTTTCATTTATTTGGGGGCCTCTGAGATGTTATTTTGTATTTGTTTTCATCACTTGGGGCCCTCTTGAGTTACTTTGTATGAAATGTTTCCATTCATTTGGGCCTCCCCTGAGATGTCATGTTGTATTTAATGCTTTCAATCGTTTTGGGGGCTCCCTGAGATGTTATTTTGTAGTTAATGTGTTAATTCATTTGGGGCATTTGAGATGTCATTTTGTACTAAATGTTTTCATTTATTTGGGGACCCCCAAAACGTTATTCACATTAACTCACATTTGTATTTCATGTTTTCTTCATTTGGGGTGCCCTGAGATTTGGAGGCCCTAGGCGCGCCTATAGGTAAACGCGCCACTGGGGTGGCCATGCCTACAGGACCTAGGTCCTTCTTGGGATGTCCTCCCTATTGATCTTGATTTTAACATATAAATTTTTGACTCTGTGTTTGTCTTACAATGAGGTCAATAAAAGATTTTGTCGTTGTCATGGTTCCTCATAGAAATTTGTTTCTGAATTCAACTGTTGCTTTGAGATAACTTTTGAATATATAGACCTCCAAAATACCCTAAATGCACAGTTGCTATATTTCTTACTCTGGAGACTACACAATATTGAAAACTGTTACTTTTGTCAATAGGAGTGGTCTAGGAGCGCCTCTGAGTATGTATCTTGAATCGGTACTCTAAGTGAATGAATTGATTTTATTGAACATTGTAGACACATCTAGGACATATTAAATAATGTAAAATGTTCTTTAATGGTTTCTACTTCAGATGTCCAGCCATCAAGAAAGAAAGTCTTCACAACAATTCAGGTTGAATGTGACTACAAATTGTACAGCATCACAGTTCACAACAAAACCATTCCATGCGCCAAGGTCTTCAATCCAGCCATATTGGACAAAAATTCCAAGACATGGTCCAAGCTCTGCTTGGTTGAAAGATTTGAACTGGAAGATCCCGAGGGAATTCTCACCACGGTTCCCAAACATTATGCCACCAACATGGAACACCTTGAGTCGTTTTCCATTACCTGGACCAGAGTTAAATCCCTTCCAAGTGAATTGTTCCGTGAAGGATTGAAGACGCTAAGTTTACCCAGAAACCAACTAAAGACTCTGAATGGAATCGAAAGAGCAGCAGATCTGTCAAATCTTGATGTCAGTAGCAATATGCTAACTGAATTACCAAAGACATTTGGCCAGCTGCATAACCTGACTACACTCAACATCAGTGGAAATTCCATCAGGGAGCTTCCAGACAATTTCGGTTCCTTGAGTCAGCTGCGAATGCTCGACTGTTCGTGTAATCGCCTCAGTAGTCTGCCAGATTCCATTAACAACTTGATTGAGCTGACCTGTCTCGATGTAACCAACAACAATCTGACTGCTCTACCAGAAACTTTAGCAGACCTACCCCGTTTGGAGGATCTAAGAGCTCGAGCCAACCAGCTGCAATGCTTACCTCACAGATTTGGACAGCTCATACGACTCAGTTCGTTGATCCTGAGGAAAAACAATTTTACAGAAGTTCCTAACCAACTGTTCAGCATCTTTAGTCTGCACAGTCTGAACATGAGGGATAACTCAATCAAATCGTTTCCACAAGCGATTCCCAGCCTGAAAACTTTAATCCTTGACTCCAATGCACTGGAAGAGATCGATGACGGATTGCTAAAATGCTCTAATCTGCAGATGTTATCCCTGGAAGACAACAAAATCACTTCAATTCCAGTGAACATACAAAATTTGAAAAGTCTTCGATTATTGCACCTCAGTGGAAATGCTATAGCTGAAGTACCAGAAGACATCGGCCATCTGAAAAATCTTCGACATCTGACTCTGCGTTCAACACAAATTCGGGAGCTTCCAGATGCAATTTTGACAATGGACAATCTCATCAAACTGGACCTCGCTGACTGTCCTCAACTACAGGACTACTTAAGGTTGGCACACAAAGATGGAGGCCTCACAAAAGTCCGGGAAGAAATGTTACATGGAAACAGTGCCAAAACAGATGAATCCGCTATCACAACAGATGAACCCGTTGTTACTAGACATATAGATCGCAAAGCAACTGAAAGTATTTTCCCTGAAATATTCTCACCATACGATGCCAACCCTAGAGGTATTCAAGCATGTAAGCATGATACAATTATGTTAGTTGAGTTTCCAGATGACTTAGCAAGTCATACTAAAGCGCAACAGCAATATGCACCAGCACTTCCAGTGACAATAAGAGAAAGGCAAGACTCAACAAAAACTGCCATCAATCTCGCAACAATAAGAGAAAGCTGCCAGTCTGATGAGTCACAAAACTCAGCAAGAGGCATGTCAAGCACTTTTGATCAGGATCAGGAGGAAGTCCAACATGAAACTGTAGTAAAGAAAAAAGAAGGTCCACCAACAAAACCAAAAGCTGACAAAGTTTCTGAGAATATAGGTCTTGATACTGTTACAGAAAAACTAGTAGTGATGGACTCTGGAAATTTACTAAGAGAAAGAATATCAGGACAGCCAGAAGATACTCTGAAAAGAAGCAAGCGGCAATCTCAGGTATAAGAGATTGCAAGTGATGGCAGTGAGTGGGTCAATGGTAGAACTGGATATTTGCTGTTGCATAAATCCAATAAATTCCAAGCAGGTGGTTTGAAAGGGTCTAGGTGATTTCCCCCCCGGACATTTCCCCCCTAGGACAATTCCCCGGACATTTCCCCCCATATGTAAGTCACATTTTCCCAAGGTCATATATTCTATACCAAAAAACATTACAGTTAGTTTTATTTCGGTCACAAATAAAAAAAAACAGTAGTATAAAAACGTGCTATAAGGTGTAAAATTAGCAGTAAATAAGCTGTACCTACTCGAATTTATAGCAAAGGTTTCTAGTGTTACGCTAAAGTTCGGTGTATAAGCTACACAAAGAAATACTGTGTTCACAGACTAATGTTAAAAGCAGTTGCTTTCAAGTAGTCTTTGAGACCGCGGTTATCGAAGTCTGCAACGATATTTGCGATTCTTGAAGAACAGTCTTTGTATTTCTTCTTTTGGTTGCTGTGTCAAATGTCCGCCAAAGAGCTGGTTCAAGGCGATGTTGTTCAGACTCTGCTCACGCTTAAGGATGCGAAGGAATCTCCAGATATTTGGGTGATGACAAGTGATGGCAGACTGCATCTTTCGATTCCAGCCCTCTACAGCATTGTTTGTACGTGGCAAGTCGTTGATGACGCGCGAGTGCACATTCCAAATGTTTTTGTCGAACACTGGAATTGCTCGACGATTACGCCGAAGACGACCGATGTAATTATCTTCGAAGTAATCGACGACAGCAGAGATTTCTTCAGGCAGTGAGTCCTGAAGTGATTCGAATGCTTCGAAAACCTTATCCATTGGCACGAATGCTAATGCAGGAATCATCCGAATTGACAGTGACAAGTCTGCGTCATTCTGGTATCTCTCCTGCAGTCCAACGGCTTGAACTTTTCTGAAGATATTTTGAGCCAGATGGAAGAAGCATCCATGTATTGCTACGTCGGTAAAGCTTTCAGTAGCAGCATTAATGGAAGCTTGTTCGAAGTCCATTGTAATCGTTCGAGGATGCACTTGAGGTTGTAGCTCTTTAATTTCATTAAACAGGCGACGTTAAGTATCTTGTGTTTTGTTCGGAAGCAGAATGTACAAACTTGGAACAATCGATCCGAACACAAGAACTTGTATTGTGTACAGCTGAAAAACAGCTCAGGAACCACCTTAAATGTTCCATCCATGAACCAATGTTCCGAATCTTTGAGCAATGTTAGCGTACGTTCTGTTCCGAATACGAGGAATCTGTTAAGATCGTCGCAACCACTGTCGTACAGGACACATTTTCCCCCATCAAGTAAATGCTGGTATTCATCAGGAATTTCAAATGTGCGGTCGGTTGGAAGAGGATGAACGGCACTACTGACCTGCTTCACTCTTCTTACGAATCGTCGCAAATCTCGTATGGGGATCATCTGAACAGCAGCTTGCTCGCTGAGTTGCTGCAATTCTTGACCCAGAATTTGTTGATGGGTTTCTTCTGTTCCCTCGGCCTTTCGTTTGATACTTGCCCGGACCTTAAGCACCTCTACATGAACTGAATCAGCTGCATGCGTGTGTTCATGCATGTAACCAACAACTGAGAGATCTTCATATAATTTGACCTTTTCTTTACACTGACTTAAATTTGTGCCTGCACCTCTGCGACGTTCGCACTCGTAACTAATCACATTATTCGCTAATTTTTTTGTTTAACGTAAACAAATCCATTCGAAATAACTTTGTTTTTTCCACGTATACTAGCTACAGTTTCCAACTCCATCTTGACGGTTTTTTCGCAACTGTTTCTTTAACAAATTCGTGGCACATTATATAGCAACAAATTGTGCGAACATCTACACTTTATTAAACATTTACTTTAGGCATCAAAGTGAGTGAACATCAATTAATTGATACTCAAAGCATGTCAGATTACACAGTAAATAAACAGTCTACCAATGTCCAACACCAATCGCTCTGACATGGGGTCAGTGATCAAAGGGGGGGAAATCTCGGGGGGGGGAGGGGGAAATGTCCTACGGGGGGAATTGCCCGGGGGGGAAATCTCCGGGGGGAAATGACCTGATCCCGGTTTGAAACTCATTAGCCATGCATCAGATAGAACCTAAAATCTTCTGTGTACAGGATATGTCTCAGTTGATATATATGAAATTAGACAATATTCTCAAACTGAGAAAAACTGTTAAGCCTTCCATTTCACTGCATTCTGTGATGATGTTTAGAGCTTCAGTTAATCATTACATGTAATTATTTTGGATCAAATCCTGATCCAGTTGTTTTCATTCATTACAAACATTTATAGAGCGCTCCCGATTCCAGCATGGCTAAAAAGTTTTAAGGTGAGTATAAAGAGTCTTGAGTGGATCCTGTGGGACAGTGCAATGCTAATGGGAGTGTGTTCCAGAGCGAGGGACCAAACTCTGAAAAGGCACAATTTTTTTTAGTTGTTATGGGCAAATGAGACATAAACATACCCATAAGAAATAACCAATAATTAAATGAACTATTCTGAGCAGTTTCAAGCCAAACTGTACTGTAACTTGCTGTAAGACATACTGGTCTTGATACAGCCTATCTTTTGCTCTTAAAAGATATGCTGGAAACTCAGTGTCATATAAAGCACTGCGTCTGAAAAACATCGTAAGCATTGCATTATACCGGATTCTGCTGTAAGAAGTGACCTTCAAAACTCTGTGAACTCTGGGATCCATGTTGTGGCTGTAAATCAGAATTCTCTTTGTAATGACGCAATGCCAACTTATGCATATTATTTGTTTGTAATGACATTTTACATCATATATATAAGCTGGTGCAGTGAGCACGTTGAATAGATAACTTGAAGGGGCACTATAGAAATGTTCAATTACATTGTAAAACGTTTTCAATGTATGCACAGTATCTGTGAAACTCGTAGAATGATAGGATTCCAACGATAAAGATATAGCGAAAGTGTTGATGTATTTTTTAATGTATAATTTTATGTACTTAATGTCTAAATTACTCGGTATCATACATTTCAAAATAGATCTATTGTAAATTACATTAATAAAGTAGCAAATTTAATTGTTTCTGGTTATTGTTAACTGTACATAGTTTGAGTTTCTGAACTTAGGCTTATTCTCTTATTCTCAAGTAATTCATTTCAAGACCTGTATATTATTATATGCTCCAAAGACCACGATTTCTTTCACATACTTGTTTAATTCAATTATGGACAAACCCAAATAAATCTGATCTAATTAAGCAGAGGAAAAGCCTTTACAAAACTTTACAAATCATTTTGTTGATCATTAATTCGATTGACCACATAACACTCAATCCAAGTGTACAAGTGTTAAAAGAAGCTGTCGAACATTTCAACGACAGGAATGTATTAAAATCAACTGGATACACAATGCAGGTCATCTTCAAAGTGTCGGGACCATCTGCTACAGTAGTACTACAGCTAAACACGTTTTGTAGGCTACTACATTTGTTTTGACACAACATCAAAATTATGACTGATATTTTCAAAAGCAGTAAATTGTTCTGGTTTGCTCGCTAAAACTTTCTGGTGCATAGTGTGGCCAGAACGCTTGTAGATATAAACAGTCTGATGTTAAATCTGCCCCAGAAATTAGTGCCAAATTGGGCTAAAAAGGTACAATTATTTTGCTTACAAATTGCTTTATTACAACACTGTTTCAACACCAAATGTTTAAGAGTGTAAGCCTCTGATAATCTCACACTACATATATACTATAATTTGTCAGCACTATTTTTTTACATAAAAGATATTAATAATGATGTCTAGTATTGCCCAACATAATAATTTAAAGGCCAGCAAAAACACAGAAAACCTTCAGTATCTTAAATAAATTTTTACTTTGTATGAAATTGAAAGTTTTTAAGAGCTCTCTAGTTAGACACCAACTTAACTAATAAAAATAATGGTACATGAAACAGTAATCATATGAGAAAAGTGATTTGCCTTGGAACCAGTTCTATTTAGATATAGATTAAATTGTAAAGTATGTGTGATAATCTATTTATTTATTACCGAAATTTGATACCGCCCTTCTTCCAGTATTTTTTTGCTCAAAAGTGCAAACACACCTCGATGGCACAATTGCAGTGGTACTGCAGAGCAATTGTGCATGAAGAACTTGTTCAAGGTCCCTACACAGTGACTCCCCGGACGAGGGTCAAAACCGCTTGCTCAGCGCACACTGAACGTTACAGGCTGACCGCTCTAACCGATCAGCCACACAATAAGTAGATTGTTGGTTTTTGGCATTTTATCATTGCCTAGCCAAAATTTATAGTGACTTGCATATTATCAAGAGTTCATTTGCTTGGATTAAAATCTGACAAACTTGGCTTGCGAGCAACAGTACCTTTAATTTTGCCAACAATAACAAGAAGATAACTCTCTTATGACTTTCTACCTAACATTCAAGTTTGTTTGGTGTTATATAACATGCTGAAAATTTCATACTTCCCAAAAGGAATATATTTATGATTGGTGAGTCTAAATCTGTTGCATCACTTTACCTGGCATCATGAAACTGGACACCATTTTCTTATGAATGTAAAAACAGAAAATAAATTTGCTAAGATCACAAAACAAACTTTAGCCTAATATAAGATGCAGTGGCAAAGCTTCAACTGATGAAACTAAAACACATTTTGAAATTTTTTCAATATAAAACCTTAGTCAGTTTACTTATCCGAAACATAATATTGTTTCTCAACAGAAGTTTTTATCCAGATTTCTAGTCCTCATCAAGGATCCACTGCTTCAGTTGAATCATTAGGCTGCAGTGCTTTTGGCCAGTCCAGCTCTACAGCTTCCACATCCAGCTCAAGGATGTCACAATCTGTACCAAGAACAGTTCCAAGATTAGGAACAGTACGTCCAAAGTCTCCATGGACAAACTCCTTCACATAGGTTCCTGCTTGCGTCGAAAGAAGCAGATTAAAATGATGGTCATCTATCTTCTTGGCAGACAGACTGTGTATCACCCTGTCCCTCACGGCCAAGGTCCTCCGATGTAGCACCCGTATCGGCGTTTTCTGATGAATAGTGATACTGCCCTGTTTGGCTAGCATATCCAGCTGTTCAACCTCCACGACATCTTTCGTCCAGCAAAGTGCACGATATCTTTTGATCTTCTCCTCCTCTCCTTCCTTCAAGACAGATGTTTCTTCTTTAGCAACAACCTGGATATCACGGACCTGTACGTCAGGTGAACCAGCATTTATGGCCGTCTGTAGAGTCAAGAGCTCCTGAATAGTAAAGCTGACCCTGTGTGGGTTAACAAGCTCCACCACAAACGGACGACCAGTTCCTAGCATTCTCACATCGACATCTTCACGACCAGACGCAGAGAACTTTTTATCTGAAGCTTTCACTAGTTGCATCATTGGAGTACATATCAGTTCTTCAACAGATGTCTCAAACTTCTTTGCACCATCTACAAACCAAGGTGTCTGACTCAAACGACGACTGTACTTGTTGTATCGTCCAGCAATGTAAAGCGCCTCTTGTTGACATCTTATTGGGTCACAGTCACAAGCATATAACAGTTTCTTTGGAGGGCAGTGATACAACTGACGAAACTTTTTCATCGTTGCATTCTGGATGGCCTTCAGAACATTCGTTTGATTAAAAACTTCCCATCCGTGACGGTTGTTCCTCCGCCTTCGGAAAACATCTGGGTTGAGATCATAAAGAAAATTACATTCTTTTTCTGTGTTTGTATGCACAAAAGTTAGTGATATCGCAAATGAACTCTTTTGATCAAAAGGAACATCAAGAATGTTTGCCAATAATGATCCATTAACCCACTTCCAAACATCCTTTACTGGAATAATTTTATTTCGATAGTCTTCAGTAAAAACTGAGGGCTGTAAATCATTCAGAATAATCCAAAGGGAATGTTCTCTCAATAGCAGACATACAGGTAACGACAGTGAACAAAAGAAGACGCTAAACTGAAAACCTTCTTTTGTGACTATATCGCGAATCTCCTCCAAAAAACTCTGCTTGCAGTACTGTTCCTGTAGCACACCAAGACATGCTGTGCAAACACTCGACTCTTTATATCTGGCAACAGAATCGTCTGGATGAGGTACAACACTGTCAAGTCCAATATCAGCGTCAGCCAGCAAACCATTTTCCGACGCACTGCTGACCAACTCTTCCGACGAAGCAATTCTAGCACACGTCGAGACATCACTGTCCAATCCTAGCAAAGTCTCGATGCTTTGATTGTCGACCACGCGGTAAGCGTGTGTATCTTTAACGCAAATAAAACGTAGAATACAACGTTTACAGCAGCCACATTCTCTCAGTTTTTCAACAACCTGTATGATCACCTTCTCGTCATCGGCAAAGAGTTTTATCTCATCTAACAGCAACTCCATTATACCGATAAAATATTAGGAATATGCAGCGAAACCAAAACACCAACACTCCGAAACAAAGACTCTATATTAAGTGGAATGAAAGAGCACCCAAAAATTATTGTGTAGCTGGTAGTAAGTAAATAAGGATATTCTTTATTAGACTACCAGCAACCGTGCAATTGCTTACAAAAACTATAAATAACAGCATCAATATTAGACAGTTATATAGCATTCGCATAGCGAAAGTACTCTTGGCAAAGAAACCAACTTTAGCCATCAATTTGCAAACAGTATAGTTGCAAACAGAATGGCTGCATCCTTATTCCTTACCCTCGGCTTGATCGCCGGATTTCGACCTGGCACTGGAAAGAAACGAGACTTGGCTATTGCGGACTTGATTTGGCAGAGCGCCGGTGAATTAACGGACTAAAAATGTTTGAGCGTAATTTGATTCTATTCTGAAGTGAAAATCTATTCAAATTTAAAATAATTATTTTTAACTTTGTGACCCATTATGTCCTCCAACTAAATAAAAGTGGCCCGATAAACACGAAAATGATTGGGAACCGCTGGTCTAAAGAGTCTAACATTCTGCAGTCGTTTGCTGCTGTTTATATTTAAGTATAGTTTATAATTGTTGTCATGGTTGAACAAGCCAATTAGGTGTATAAAGACCAATTGCAGGCCTCTTTCCGTAAAATATATCTAAAAATAATTGCATGAAACATTAATCAACATAACACTTATACTAGCAGCAACAGGATGGTAAAGCTCTTGAAGGTTAGTAGGTGCAATGTTACAAAGGTCGTTCCAGACCAGGGAAGAAGTCCTAAATGCAATGCAATGTAAAACATCCTGCATATACACGAAATGTAGCCAGTCCTGAAGATGCCCCCCATCAGGCACAAACCTGCCACAGCTCCACAGATGGGCGAACTATTATTACTTTAAGTATTGCTGCTCTGCAACATCTCTTTTATAGTAGAAGCACAGACTTTTACTTACCTGCATCACTTTAATCTGTTATTATTAAATGTTGGAAACAAGACATAATGTCATAAATCAGATTCAGAGAGTTACAGCTGTACACTGTATTTCTAAAGCACCATTGGATCGTAAACTACAGCTTCATCATTTGGTACACAGATATGGTTACTACTGAAGACGTCTTCATGCAGAACATAGTTTTTTTTATCAGTCATCTCTCACAACAACACAATTTACACTTTACATAAGCCTCACAGTTTACAAATTCGAGATAGGATACATGACAGGTCCTATCCTATCTCAGATGCTTGGGTTCCTACTACGCCATATTTTCACAAGTTCTGCCATTTGGCATACAATTGTTTGCACTCATTTAATATTGTCTTCATTCAGAAACACACAAACAGCAACAGTTGCCATAATTCAACTTTCTACTTTCTGCCTAAACTAATGTACCATACTTAGAGCCACAAGCTGAAAATGACGGCTTCTTAGAAGCAGTATTTAAGTGTCAATGCTCATACATGCTTTAAATGACACTTCAGTGTTGATCCTATATAAAGTTTGGAACCAAATGCTGCTGTCTGAATATTTTCATTCACATAAATTCTCTTAAAGAATTTAAAGTTACTTTTGACAACAATTTAATTCACAAGAATCATGATTTTCGTTGCAATTTAAAAAATCATTCTTGCTAACAACTTGTTAACCTGATAAACTCATTCCCATTTATTGTGATGAACAAGAGAGCCACTGACGATTAATTTGGATATCAAATCGTGACTCAGTCATGAAATGGATGGATGAAAGATGAAATGTAATATCCGCAGTGTCGCTGATTGTTCTGTGTGATCACCTGCAGCTTAGCTTCATCCAAAACAACCTCCTTTTGAATATTGTACTTCAGCAAACTCTGCACCTACATTCAGAAACATAACTTCAGCAAAATATTTCTTTAGCAATGCATAGGTCTTAACATTTCTACTTGAAAGTGGTGCTATGTAGCCACAAGATATTAATGCAACCCTAAGAGTGTGCGGTCTAGTGATTGACACAGGTACAATAAAATGAATCAATAAAACAAAAATCCATGATTTTCAAGACTTGTTCTAGACAAAATACGACCCACAAATAATTGTTCAATGGTTTACTTATTCAGTATCTCATTCTGCAAGCGATTAACTGATAGTGCACGCACTGATGTTCGTCTCACTCCTCTTCAGTCGATGCTCAACACAGCTGCTAGAAAATCCTCATTCCAAGTATCAAGGTTCAGCAGGATCTTGCTCCGAAACATCTGGTTGACATAATACGCCTGCGTCATTCAGCTTCCTCCCACCTTGTTCCCCTAACAGAAATTGACCTCTTGGTTTCCCATACTAGAACTGCCATGGCTAAATCTCAATCCTTTGCTTCAATTGGTCAGACTCCTTAGAATGATCACTCTCCTTCTGCACACTCAACAAATTCTATCTGGCATCCTTTCTTCGTCTTTCACTTGTATAAAAACCTGCTTTTCCTCGTGAGACCTTATGCAATGGGCGTGCTTCTGAATCGTTCACCCTAACAGAGGCATTTCACAAATGCTTAAATACAATACAATAAATGCAATACAAAGTAACAATTTTTCAGGACAGCTTTCATTAATGGCAAGGATGACTTTTCATCAGAAACTTGGCAATTACACAAACCTTGCCATCTGCTGCAGTTTGTTGATCATTTGGATAATGAAAAGTTGAAATATAACACATACTGTAATAGTGATTTTTTCATAGAAATCACGCAGGATCTCCTTATACTCAGGGAACAAGTTGAACTGTTGCAAATGAGTGCCACTCAATAAATACATCCACTTGCAAATCTACAAAAAAATATAAGAATCTAGTCAGAAATTCCTACAAAAATCGCCAACAGAGTAACAACATCGATGCAGAAATCCTGCCTTTTCAAGTAACACCAGTCTTCTGAAGTGATGTCATAAACACCAATTATTGGCTGGTAGGAGAAACAAAACGTATGAGTAGCCTGTATATATAGAGCTTGTAAGATAGGGAGTTCCCCAGGGGTCTAACCTAGGCCCTCTGCTGTTCCTGCTTTTTATATATGACCTGCCTAATGTCTCATCTTTACTAAACTTCTTTTTCTTTGCAGATGACCCAAATATTTTTGCCTCACACAAATCCTATGAATAATTCCAGCTTATGAATCAAGAACTGTACCTTTTAAACGACTTGTTTATCTCGAATAAATTATCATTGAACATATTCCTGTCTAAAATTAAGAGTTAAGAATGGCCAATTGTTCAAATTATAATTCCAAGAAAAATGCATTTATTGTTTGGTACAAGTTTGAAACACAATGGTTTGCTGGTATAGATTGAGCACCCTGATTAGCTTCGAAAGACATTGAATACAGGGTGCAAAATACGCTAATGAGAACTTTGGGCATTCTACTCATACCACACTTGCCATACTAGACTTATGCAGAGCTTGGCCATTAGTGTTGGCAAAATGGTTACTTTCAGGAGAAGTTACTAAATTATTAAAACAATAGTTAAAACAAAATCATATAAAATACTATACAAAAGTTTTTTAACAACTTGTAGTTCATAGCATTCCAGGAACTCCAATGAGAATCATTAACTAACAAGAAACAAACCTCTGTGTTTGGGAAGTCAGTGGAATCCCACAGTTTGCAAAGATGTTGAATTAAATCCTGAAGATAAGCAACAGAACAGCTCTAGAAGCACGACAATGTATGTGCAATAAAGAAGTGTTTTAAGAGTAGTATGAGGCATTGCAAAGTCAATATAAATTAAAAACTTTAGCACCTCATCTGGCCAGTAAATGCTGGAGTAATGAAAATGTTTAACACAGACTATAGACACTGTTACTGAAATGGTCATGATTCATCACCAAGTCATCAGTGCCCAGATTGAGCCATAAGGAACTGGTAATAAGCAGAAGTTGTTTGGGAATGTGATGTTTAGTTACAACTTGCTTTACAGCATATAACCTACAGATGATGCGAATGCAAATTGGGCGGCAGGGCTGTTAATATTTCGATAAAATATCACGATACCAAAGTATCGCGATAGTTCTATTTTGTTGATCTCGCATGTGTATCGCAAATAAAATAAAAGCAAAATTTAGGTTGGGGAGACATCTGTGTTTAAGAATAAAGAATATATATATGCGTGTATACGGAAATATGACGAGTAACCATTCCTCTTATCTAGATTCCTTGTGATTAGCCAAATTTAGGAATTTTTTTATAATTATCGGTGCATGAATTCTAATCCATGCTAAGGTCGAATTTAGCAAGCCTATTGAAAAGTATTGGTAAAAGTATTGGTATTGCAATACTTTTCAGAAAAAGTATTGGTATCACAATACTTTTAATTAGGAAGTATTGGTATTGCTATTACAATACTTTTGTCCAGTATTGTTAACAGCCCTGTTAGGCGGTTGTAATTATATCGAATGTCAGCGAATTGTGCAATTCGAAAGTAGAAATATCCAAATATCAGAATTTAAAGTAAATTATGTGCTGAAAATAGTCATGCTGACCTAGAAATTCACATACAAACGTTTTTAAAAGTTGTTCATGCTGTTTGAGCATACCATTCATGAGCCTTTTTTGGGATAGAAAGACAATTTTCCCACTTTATAGTTTAGATAGATCCCTCAAAACAGTGATGTAGTAAAAAAAATGGAAAATCAGCATAGTTAACAGGAAAAGCCAATAGTGTAAAATTTATACATATAAAATACAATATAAATATAAAATGAATATACAATATTACACCTAATGAACAATAATACTAACCAAAACAAGACTGAACTCCAATCTGCAAATATACCCAATCATCAAGCTCTCTTCAAATGTAAAGCAAAGCACAAGATTGCTGGTCAAAAGATAAGGAAAACAGACTTTGGCAGTGAAAAACATCACAGACTGTCAAAACAGACCCCATATAACCAGTGAAAGCATACCATCTTGTAAATATAACAAAACTTGGAAGAATCGAATAGTTAACTAACAAGACTTGGACTATTAACAATAAAAAAGTAGCCGAAGATGACCATATACTGAACTGTATATAAAGCCATTCTACCACTCTGACACAGGAACAGAATAGATGGTTTTAACCCAAAAAGTTCTAACTAAAATGATGATATAAAGTATCTAGCTCTGCTGTATATCTAATGAGCCAAATCAAGTTCTAAATCTGAAGAAAAAAATTAAGTTTTGCTAATTTTAATACAAGCAACCACACACCATCTGATATCAGGACACTTATAAAAATGTCTGGTAATAGCATTACATGAATTTACGAAATTTAAACATATTAAAGGATACAGCAGATCTTCTTTGGTGCAGCAAAGTTCAGAAAACTTGTCTGCACTTTCCTTCCTGTACAGATACAACAATTTAAATAATAAGTCAAATAGAAATAAATCAAAACCTTCTTAAACATCATTAAAACTCTGATACAACACAGAAGGCATGCAGTGCCTCTTTGGAGCCCTTGTCCTCCTTGACACCCCTGGGCGGAGATTTTCAGGACGGCCCTTTCAAAAGGAGAAAACAGCTTTATAAAACAACTCTTCTATAACAACAACTCGCTTGGCACCCCCATGCAGCAACCAACCTCCCCACTACAAAATCTGCTCATCGAAACCTACTAAAAATGAATACCAAAAGTAGGCCTACATAATCATACTGAAAAACAACAACAGTATCACAAAGAAATCATTGCATACTCAATTTAATGATGTAATTTTATCAAAAGTTAATATTATCAGGTAATTTTGCATGATAATTGATTAACATTTTCTAATATACCCCAAAATAACATAAAATTAAGATGAAAGGTATAGAGCTGTACCGATATCACTTTTTGCCGATTATGCCAATACCGAATATTGCCGATAATTCAGTTGCCGATACCTGATTATTTTGTTGATTATTTTGCCTATCATTTCATTGTGATTCCCAAGATGTCCGGTTCTAAAAGATAGACCTATTGCTACTGCCTATTGTTGTGATACAAGCAAAACACTTGCTCCCTAGGAGACATATGCATGTAGTTGGAGACTAATCCTAGACAGGCACTACAGATTAGACACACTGCCCACTGTCAAACTGAGCCCAGGGTAATTAGAGGCCAAGGAACGGCTGGCCAATTCACAGCCACCCATCTAGTCTCAAGCGACAAATGTTTTGGGGAGATCTGATTGGCAGCTAGCATGTATTCATTAGGCATGCCTCCACAATGTATATTCATCGGTTTCTCTGTTGGATTGGCCAGCTGTTCCTTGGCTTGAATTGGTCAACCGTGCCTTGGCCTTTAAGCAGGCACTATGACTCACTCTGCACAAGACCTATGTTGACACATTCTCACGGTCCATACTAGCACAATAGGTGGTCTTACCAATGGTCTGAAGAAGCCATTGGCTCCATGACACGATATGAGAACGGAACGAAATGTCGTCCTTCACAGACCCAGTGATGTTGCTGTCGTCATTTTGCTTTTATAGACTGAAATAATATTGTAAAATTAATAACGGCGCCGATTATCTTGCCGATATCCGATACAGCCGATATCTCTATAATCGGCCCGATTAAGCGGTACAGCTCTAGAAAGGTATGATATCTCTGTATGCAGTTATCAAGTTCTAGTGTCACAATATGAATGACTGTAGTGAATCCTCTTACTGTAAAATGCATTCCAGTGACTTAGCAATCACTGGTTCTGGAATTGTTCGACCGCTCTTCAGGCACAAAAGCAGGAGATCTAACTGACGATGATGAATGGCAGCCAAAAGAAGACTTTGAAATGCACTTCAGACAAATTTGAAGGAAAAAACAGAATAGACTATTTGAATCAACAAGCAAAGGTTGTCATAGTCAATGACTGGACATGTAACTTGGTTTCTAATGATTTGAATCATATCATTTTAATGTCAGCTTAACAGCAGTCCTTGGATAAGACAAAACCAATATAGTAAAACAATGAAAGGTAGATAAATATTAAACATAAAAGTATTATGCTACTTCAACACTTACAAGTCCTAAATTAACAATATACAGTTATTTTAAATAACTACTATGAGGTCAAGTCAAGTCATAACCAAAGTGAGATTTATCTGAATTTAATGCAAAAGAGAAAACATGAACCAGTAGCCGAGCAATTAATAAGTTGCTTATACCTGCAAGTTGTCAATCAATAAATGAACCAAGTAAGCGTTATAGAAACCCACAAAATCAACATCATAACTCTGTTTTAAAACAGGCATAAAACACATTAATATATATGATCAACCTGTAAGGACCATGATTTAAACAAATCTATATAAATACGTTTATATAAATTTGATACAAACGTAAGGTCAAGCCAATATAGATATCATGGACTAACCTCTCTGACATGTATCCTGTTTCAACCAGTGTGCTGAGCTCTTTCACAGGCCAACAAGCACCTCCGCTGGTGTCGCAAACCCTGTGGATGATGTCATCAACCATGGGTGTTACAAGTGAGTTAAACATAGGCAAACTCTTGTTTGTCTCCATATAAGAACGGAGTTCTGAAAACTCCTTTTTGAAAACCTCGTGTGTGGGTGTCTGAAAAAATATAAACCGCTGTTAACAACAACAAACAAAACATTTAAACAAGAGAGTTTATGATGGTTTGAAGATGTATTGCTAGATGGAGCGACATGCAATAACTAATAAATCTTTTGAACACTGAAATATTGGAACAAATAATCGATTAAAGCCCTGACCTGCTCTCACAAAGTGTGTTTAAAGTCAGAACGATCAAGCACGTTGACTTCAAACGTTTAGTGGTCAAGCATGTCATATACCTTGTTGCGCACACGATAACATGTTCAACTTCGTAGTCATTTTTGGAGATTATCAAGTCTAAATGCAGAAACTGCTAATTAATTTATAACATAATGGAGTTTGCTGCCAACTAAGATTGCATATTGGACTCATTCAACAAATTCCTTATTCTGCTGTGGACTTTGTGCGCTTGACAGCGTTTTGTATGCATGTCATATGGGCCTACATGACCCTTCGCCAGTGTACGTACATCATCGGCAGTTGGGCAAATTTTATCTCGACAAGTGATACAGATGTTCGAGTGACCTTGACTCGTAATGCTTCTACCAACCAACAGGTGACCAACAATATAGCTTGTCTACATACACCAAAAATGTATATGATCTTCCACCCACAAAGGACTGCAAATTCTAAACCCATGACCATAACATAACCATTTAATACCTAAATTCACATTATATGAATGCATGTCATAATCCATGTGCTTACATGTATTAGGTTGTTAATCTTCAAGAGTGGCATTCAGTGATTCACTAACTTGGGATAGTCTTGAGTGAAACTATAAAAAAGAACCTTTCGAGAGATATTTCAAACGTTTTGTAAGAATGTTCCGGGACACGCATTACACAATTTACGGGTAATCATTATTACTTTTAAACCTAAGAGCCATAGCTATGTCACAAAGCTCATTGAGATTTAACTTCCTGAAACAGTTGCTATCACAAATGACGATAAACAACGAATGAAAAAATCTGCAGAATCAATTACCTGAATGTCTTTAGATAAATGCTGACTGCCAGATGCCGCCCAAATGATATGGCCGGGCTGTGGCTCAAACGACACAATAGCAATGCCCAATTCACACACCAGCAACAAAGTTCTTTCTAGTTTTCTCAGCTAAAATACATACAATTAAATCCAAACTTTATATGAAATTACATCCAAACAAATTCAATAGAATGGCCCTCATCATCAAGCCAAATTTAAGTTGATATAATGACTATTTTTCATCAAAATGCCCATATTTGACATTCAATGATCAATTGCTAATCAATATCTTGTAACTAGGTTGCGGTATGCCAACCTTGTATTACTAATAAACGAAAATCATCGTCATCTGCTGGTTGGTTTCCACAGTAATCTGAATCACACGATCGTACATAGATAGGACAACCTTCCCAGATTTCTACAACTAACTATTCAGGATTAAGAACTGGCAAATCCTCTGTATAAGGTGCTATATCAATTTACCAGTTGAATCCCATTTGATTACACAATATCATGATCATAATTACATCAATCAATCACACAACATTTGGCATAATGATGTTTGATAAATTAAGAGACAAGTTACAAAGTAAAAAGCAATGACAACAAAACAATTCTACACTTTATTATAAGCAAACTAATGACAAGATGAAGCACTTAAGCAAAAGTAAAAATAGTAGTACTAATATATTCTGAGAATTTATAAAGCACCAAAGCGATTTTTATATCTAGTCGCAAAATGTCCTTTGTGAGATGACATTTCAACTTAGTAGGATATGGTCAATATGTCAGGAAATGCCTAACATGCCACCATTGAGGTCATTAGGACTGGATAAATGAAGCAGCAGTCGGCCAACATGAATAAACAATAGATTAATAGAAATGCTACTTACATGCTGAACTTGACCAAGAGTGCTCAAGTCAGCTTTAGCCTCGCTGTGCTTTCTGGAGTATTTAACATCCCAGACTTCGAGAACGGCTGTAACAAAACACAAGAAGAGTCAATGGCAGGTGCACAACAAATATAAATTAAGAGCATAAAAGTAGTTTAAACAAGAACTGCAAACACAAAAACTTAGTTAATCGGTGACACTGCTGATCATCATCGTTGTGTACTTTTGAGATGCTGTCTCTTTCTAGACAAGTTTTTTAATGTAATCAAACATTTATGTAATGTTTCTTCAAGATACCAGAGGGGTTCTCTGAACCTCAAGACCGTTGGTCTCAAGACCAAGGCTTTTAAAAACAGTGTCGAGTGCACTCAGAGACAAAAACCATGGTCTCAACGACAAAAAGATTGAATTTACTTTAAGCAAACATGTATGTGTGTGTATTGCCGCATGTGGTCCTTCGTAAGGAATGGTATACTGAAAAGATTCTCACCTGTGGTTTTCAAGCAAGATGCCACAAGGGCAGCTCATGGAAATGTCATTTTATGAGGATAATTGTCTGGAGGTAATGAGGTGACTAGTTTAAGGTGTATGTGTACCAAAAGGACAGCCTGGTAAATGTGAGACGGATGGTTGGTTTCACAAAGGGCATCGTTTAAACTAATGCGGAATAAAGTATTGCCTAAGAAAATCCGTCCGTCCAACCATCAATTCGTCCAACTGTCCATCTTTTAAGACAAATCAATCGATACAGCAAGCATATAGTGTAGGAGACACAACACCTCTCTTCACTTTAAGCAGAACAACTCGTTCTCTGCGATCACATTCCTGACTACACACTGAGTTTACGATAGAACTCATCTTTAAGAACATTAAGTCAAGCAGATGGTACAAAATTACCAGCATTTTGACTCTGGTCATGACGTACAGTTGCCACCAGCAGGTCACACAGTGCAGCGACATCCACATATTGATGTGTGGTGTTTGCAGGGTCTAGGTCTACAGTGATTGAATGGCTTAATGAAGAACCAGGAACCAGTGTGGTTCTCTTCAACCTACCAGTCTCATCTGAAAATTGCAACAAGAACATTGAACACACTCAAAAAGTTTTAGAAACAAGCAATCAAAGTCTATTTCAACATCATTAACACAAAATGTAAACAAATTTCCTATTCAACATAAGACTACAAACAGATGAAATTCTTTAAGTAGGTTAGCACTGCACATCTAAATTGTTGCCAAGTTTTAAGTTGCACTATGTCATCTGACAAAGGTGGAAAATTAGACCAAAAAAGGTCGAATATACTGTAATCTGAAATACCGATAACTAAATCATTGTTTGATCACAGACAGATCAAAACAGATCTGTCTGTGATCAAACAATAATTTAGTTATTGGTATTTATCGGTATATACAGAAATTAGAAAATACAAGAGCATTGTATTATACATTGACATGAAACAATAAGGAAGAAAATAACCATAAATAGACCAAGGCATAATTTCAACATCAAGCCTGAAAAGTACCACTTACAGAGCGTTATTAAAAAGATTGCCTTTGCATCGGACTGGACACTGTAACCTGCAATCTGTATGGCATCTGCAACAGAAAAAAATACTAGACAAAGCTACAGCAATAAAATCGCCAGAAACAACAGAAAATCACAAAATGCATTCACGGCCAAAGTAATACAATAATACATGTATGAGCTGGTGACCCGTTTTGTCTCAGCACCTCTGAGGACATCTCAAACACCGAATATCTCACAGGTTTGGATAATAAATCTTAGTGTGCACATCTAGTATATAATATCAGCCAACCAGGTTATACTTCTAACGGAGGAGAGTTTATCTCCAATTTAGTTTTATAAAACATGATAAGGTCTGTTTAACAGACTACTTCAGTCACTGTTTGAATTTTAAGCAACTGAAGCAGAAGCAACACAAAACATTTTCAATCAGCACAAATTAGATTAAATTGTTACAAATGATGCACTAGAAGACAAACTATACTTAATTCTAACTGAAAATACTATTTGCTTTTTGACATTTGTGACAAACTTGATTAAAAACCCTTAAATACCTGAAGCCAACATCCGTTGGTATAGGTCAACCGACTGAACTGAGTCTTGGCCAACTGTCAATGTGAATCCAATGACAAGTCGACTACCATCGAATGTCTCAAATATGGCAACAATAGTTGTGTCTTGGTTGCATTTTTGAACCTGACACCAGACAACTGAACGATAAGTCCCTGCCTGGCCCCAAAATTCCGCTGGATTGCTAGAAAATCCAATCGTTCCATCTTCATACAGTACCACACATGATCCACTGCTTAGAGGGAACAACTGGTGAGCTGGCTTTGTAAGCTACAATATAAATGACCAAACTGTAACACATAAGAGGCAAATACAACCCAGATAACTGAGTCAATTGAGAGCAGGTACCCAACTACAACAACCTATCACTGCATCACGTAATGAACAACTTAATGTTGCCCTCTGATAGACAAACTTGGAACTGAAACATGACACAACATCTTAGCTAGCAACGGCAAATCAACTGCCGAGGTTTTTATAAACTAAATTTGAAGTAAACTATGTTCTATTATCTACAATACATCACAGTTTCACATTACAAAACATGTTTAATGTATGACATTTGGAATTTCTATGGTGTCATAGTATGTTTAACGTTTCAGAGGCATTTCATTCGCAAGATGCCTACACCATGTGACTGCATCAGACCATCCTTCAGATGCATACAGACGAGTGTCAGTTACACGGATCGTGTATGGCCCCTGTAGCCAAGTGTTTTCATCTCAGTGGAGGGCGGCTGATGCGGCTTTTAGAGTGACCTCGACAGATAGTCACATGTTTCAATTCAATCTACCAATCAACACACGATGAATGCCTTTTCTACGTCCTCCTTGCACCACAACGAATATCCAGACTACTTGTCGACATCATGACATCGTGATTGTGAATGCTGTCTACAGTCGTCGCTCTACCCTATTGATGCAACTTGGCCCAGAGATTCTGTGCATCGATGCCATTTGTCAGCGCGACTTTGTTGGTTGATTCCACGCTTCTGAGTAGATATCTTGAAGGGGTGCTATATATCAATGCTTGATTACGTTACATGTCCTTATGGCTAAATATGAAAAGGATTATGACACTTCCAGACCAACTGGGTCTTCACATATGAAATTGGACCACAGCATAGTAGCACACAAAAATTATATGAGAAAGCGACACAGCCATCTCATGTATGCATCTGATGAAACAAATAACAATGTAATGTAATGAAGACAATTTACTTGTAAATAACACAGTTCAATTGCAAAGCAATTTAAAAATGCTTCACAATAGTCATGAGGAACAGGAAACGACTTACAAAAAGAAGCCTTAAAAAGATAATTACACAGAACCAGAGACTCTGCATGCAGTGTGCAAAGACACTGCACAAAGATGAGCAAGTCTTAAGACCTGCCACAATCAATATACACCCAGGTTTTCACATTAAGTATTCAAGGTAATTGCGTATACCCAGTGTATAGGATAAATAGCAAGCAATGGAACCAAACTATTTGTACCTGGATTCTCTGTGATTTATGGTTAATGGAATGATCATCTTTGCCCCAAGACTGAATAATCTGAAAGAAGAATATAAAGTAATTTTTAAAAGTTACCTGGCATTGCCAGAAATTTACATTCAAAATTTACACAAAATTAAAAATCACACATTGGTCTACAAAATAAAAATCAGATCCATAATTTCCAGTGCAACTTACTTTTACTTCACCAGCATAAAAAAACCTAACTACCTGAATTGACATTTCATTTTCAGGAATTATTTCAACCCAAAGCCTTCGCATTAGCAACGGTAACTCTTCATAGTGACAAATGCACCAACTAATTTCTGGGATAGAAAGAATCTTACAAACTAATAACTTTACTAGAATTCTCTTAACTCACCTGTCTATCAATGATTACTGAATAATGCAGACCATCTGAGAGCTGTACAGCTGGACAAGTCAGGTGCTGTCCGCTTTTCACAAACCAATTATGAACTAACTGATGATCATCAACCTAAGAAAAAAAATGGATAAAGAAGACAATTGTCAAATTGTCCACCTTGGCCTTCTGTCTAAACAAATGAAGAAAGCAACAGATTCAAATCCTGCCCCTAGGACAGTTCTTATCGATCAGCAAAAAAACCAAGAGTTCTTTGCTTCATCAATTGCCTCACATAGAGACCCAGAGAGAGCTAGAATAATGTAATTTTCATAAATCACCACAAAATCACCATGTTCTGCAAAGGTCACTCCCATTAGAACAATATTCCTGTGAAGAGTATTTGTATTTATTATTATTATAGTCATAATGTAATATATGTCATATACATGTCTAACTCGGTCTAAATATGCATTTGCTTCAATTCTTCAGATACAGCAATAAATTATTCCCCATGGCCAAATCACGTTAAGGTAGTAAAGCCGGATCGATGAAAAGAATTCTGTTTCACTAGGAGCTGGGTTTATGAAAAGAATTGTATTTAACTAGGAGCAGGATCGATGAAGAGAATTCTGTTTAAATGGAAGCTGGATTGATGAAAAGATTTCATTCTTAAAGAGCAGATGCAATGAAAAATAGAATCACGCGCCAAATTGTGCATTGGTTCGGCCGTAGAAGTAAAATTTTCGTTTGTTTCTTTGGCCGAACTTTCGGCCGCAGAAGATTTATCCTTTACACATACTCTGTAAACAGAAACCCGTTGACTCGAAGTGAATATTACAAAATCGTCAGTAAAGCCTCCAGACGATTTTATAGCCGAACTTTCATCAAATTTGCACAGAATATTAACATTCGACAATTCAGCCATACTCTTTTTAATGGAACAAACTACAAAATGCGCTAGTTACATACAGATCGCCGACCACATGCGATATTATTCTTGTTATTGCAAAAATAAGTCTTGCTCTGCCAAAGACCAATCTACTAAAGACTTAAAATACAGTTATTCTATTTAAAATTTTTATAGCAACATTATTTTAAAACGCATTCCGAGTTTTAAGGTAGACATTCGTTACAAATTGGCCTAAATGCTAAATATCTATAGAACTCACAATAGGACTGTCAAGTTTAAGTCTACAATAACGCTTCAAATTAGTCTCTGGCAACCAGAGCTATTGAGCGTGATTTAAGCAGAATAGGCAAAGCTGGTAGAGTCGCAGAGTCTACGACTCTACCATGTACTCTACCATCCTTGGCTTAGGTTTTTCAGGTTTATTTTCTAAAGCTAAAAATCAACAACAGACATAAATTTAGTTTTTTCCATTACATGGTCAAAAGTTCAAAATTTATTGGAAATGCTATTTGTGATATTCACATAGCGCTCTCCCATGGCCCTTTGGGTGGTTCTCCGCTCACCGGATTTATTAATGAAGGGAGATCGAAGTAGGGCTTCTGGTTGCAATTTTGCGGTATTGTCCTGTGTGACTGTGCTTAGGTCCTACGTTAAAATCAAATAACCGATGAGGGGGAATATTCTGAAAGTGCTAATTTCCAGTTACCACAAATTAAGTAAAAATGTGGTCATCACATTTTAAAAAGCGACTCAGTTTTAGATATGTATTAGCTTTTGGGTTCATTTAGTATAATTTTTTTCAAAGTAAATATTATTCTGATTTATTGCAATAAATAACGTAAAATGTCAGGACCGCAACCTGTCACCAATGCAGGGTCCTGGTCTTAAATTCCAGGTAGTTGCTAATGCGTTGCAATAATTATAATAACTTTTACCAATTTCACAGAAACTACATTTTTTCATTAAACTGTGCAAATAATTATGCGCCGGGGATTTGTCTTCGGCTTAAAATATTTTTAAAAGTTGTGTCACTTACTTACAATTATTGATGTCTGCACCGCAACCGCTATCGGCGCACACCGATTAGCAAGCTGTATTTATACCGAATGCGCATGCGCTCTGCTACATGGCATCAAGTTCCTTGTGCTATAACGACCGCATATTGGCGAATGGTTGTGTGATCATCGAAAGCAGTTTAAAATCTATAAAGTTTCGGCTCACCTGTACGATTATGTTTATTCAACGTCAGCACCGCAACCAATAATACACACTGACCATTCATGTTTAACTGATTTTAGATGTCATGTTTCCGATCGAGAGAAAATGCTGAAGAAACGAGACCTATTATTGTGCACGCACGTTCAGAAGAATTGATGTAGACATACTTCCAGCAGAATGTCAGCACCGCGACCGTCAGCACCGCAACCATGCAAGCAGTCGCGGTGCTGACTTCATGGTCGCGGCTCTGACAAATACTTAGTTGTTAGGGTTTCAGTAGCCCTTTGCATAAATAACCAGTATGTTTTACTAAGTTTCAATAGTAGAGTCTGGCTGCCAATTTCCACTATTATTTTCTTATATCTAAATGTACCCTTTAAAGAAAATTTCAGTCACAAACTTAGATGGAGAAAATAATATTTGCAAGGCTTTTACTTAAATATTGTTGTGCTTTATTAGATTTCTTTGATCACATTGTAATCATGCCCATT
The DNA here is from genome assembly GCA_959347315.1 of Bimastos eiseni. Lineage (NCBI taxonomy): Eukaryota > Metazoa > Annelida > Clitellata > Crassiclitellata > Lumbricidae > Bimastos > Bimastos eiseni. The sequence goes on from OY365807.1 coordinate 27,676,281, forward strand.
ACTTCTAAAGAAAAATCAGCAATTTATAGATGAAAATTAAATCACTTTTCGGCCATGTAGTTCCTACTGCAGATTGGAGTTTGTGAGTGCTACAGTCCTGGCACGATGCAATATGATTCTACTGGTCACTCTAACACTGCCACAAGAAATTTCTCCGGAGTTACCACATGAACAAGATCATTTGTCAGAAGATACAGCTGCTATTGCACAGCTGTCGACAAACCTTCTGATGTTCCCTTGTCAGTGCAGTATCCTGTTGGTCACCAAACTTTACCTGTTCAAAATATGCTTCTACCCAATGAAGAACCCAATGATGAACATAATGGAAAGTTTTGTGTTGTCAAATACTGTGGTCACCCTTATCCTGGGAAAATTATTAGTGTTACTTTATTGGATGGTGATGTGGAATTTTCATGCATGGCTACTGTTAGAGGCCCACGTGGCTCCATTGCTAACCGCTTCTTTTGGCCTCATGCTGCAGACATTTGACTTTATAAATGAGCTTAAAACATAATAGTTCTTATTGATGAACCTAAACCTATTGGCCTGCATAGCAGACATTGTGCCTTGGATGATTCAGTTTGGTCTACTGTTTTGTTGATAAACAGTAGACCAAACTTGTTAAGCAGTGTTGCTGATTTCAGTGTTTAGTTGCTTATTGTTAGTTTTATTATGGGCAATAACTACTTAATACCTTTTCTTGTTTAAGCTTGA